>VZTL01008722.1:31721-55936 GCA_013400535.1 Scopus umbretta
TGAGGAGGACAATGGGGGGGGGGGGGGGTTGAGGTGCTAAAAGCACATGGATATACTTTCTTTGTAAGTTTGGTAGGTGAAGGTGTGTGCTTGATTAATCAATGTTTTCTCATCTGTGTAGATCTTGCCCCTTTTTTGGTTTTATGCTCTTGGTCTTTGAGAATGATGGGCGTAGTGCCCCTAGATGTTACTTGCTCTTTGTGTTTAAGTGCCTTTGTACTTGACCATAAAATTGAAGTTAATTTTTTTACGGACTAACTAGGTAAGGTGAGTAAGGCTGTTCTTGAACACTGTATTTGTGGCACTTACTCTATACAGCTCTACCGAGTTCATTTGCTTGATGTTCACAGATTCTTCCTCATCCTTTCTGCTTCCTGGGATGCTGGAACAAACATCAGAATGCTCCAGCTGGGCATACAGCTTGCAATTTGCTAATTCACTCTGTATGTCTGAGTAACAGTTCATGTGAACTGTCCACTTAGACGTAGGAGGCAGTAAAAATAATTTCAGTGCTGAGTTTCACATCCTGTGGTTCTATGCACCCATCAAAACATCAGAAATAAAGACCTATAAACTAGAAAGTCCTGAATTAGCTGTGATTTTGCTTGTGCCTTCCTCTTAATTTGTTAAAGGAAGCAAGGATTTGATTTACCAGTTTCTGACATTGCTACAGGTTTATTCCTTGCTCTAGCAATCTTGATTCTGTCGTGTAATTTATATGATCCATCCACTGAAGCAGCTGGATGTAGGAGTCATGTTAGGCTCTGGAAACAGAAAACTTTCCATTTGCTGTGATAATAATTTTTCTAAATACACTACATGCACTCTTATCAGACTGATGGCCTCATATTTCCTGGATAAAACTTCTTCAGGAAGTTCTGTTCTGAACTTGAATACATTTTGCAAAATCCTTGTAAGCGGAAATTGTTTTAAATGGAAGTGGGTAGCAGGGCCTTAGCAAGAAAGTCAAGGTTCACTTGCTATGAGAAATTGTAATAAGGTTATCTGAAATGCTGGCTTCTAGTTTTTGTGACTTAAAGGTTAGACTTCATTGTTGTAGGGTGTCTCATTTGGAGAATAACAAACTACTGGCACACTCCTAACAGACTGAATGAAATAATACATTGCTGGGTTTCCTTCAAGGTGAAGTTGGACAATGCAAAAGGCTGTTCCACCTGTACCAAGCAACGGGAAGAAAGTCCATCTGTTTCATTATCTTCCTGGATTTCAGTGATCACAAGCCTCTGATCTAGGGCTCCCAGAGAGCAGAACTGAAGAAAGTAAAACTTTTAGACCCTCCAGAGTTTGTTTATTATCATGAAAGGCTGGCTTTAAAAACCAGTTATTTGCACAAGGGCAGCGTACCTTAAACCCATGTAACTCTTGCACGTCATTGTTCATTTTGAGTATTGTCAATCTAGATATATCTCAGTCAATCATTTAATCGTACCTTCAGGGCTTCTGTAGCTTCCGAGCATAGAAATATTTTAAAATGCAAATTTAGACTTTTTTGTTCGATTCTGTCATATTATGGAAGACCACAAATGGAGGATGCTGGAAGAAACTTTCAGGTAGTCAGGATTCTGAAGGCAAGAATTTGATGTCAGTAATGCATGTTTACTAAGAGGAAAATAACTCTTGAAGTATTTTGAGGAATTAGAAATATGGAAAATGCAGTCATGGAAGAATGTTAGAATGAATTTGAGATAAATCTGTCTGATACCAAGAAAATTTTCCTGGAAGCTTTTGGCTATGTCATATGGCCATTACTTCAGAAAAAATTTACAATTATTGAAAAGGAGAATTACTTTTTTTTTTTTAAGACTCAGTTCTACATTTGGCAGGGGGAAACCAGAAAACTTTAGGCTCTTCCATAAAAACTTGAATAATTCTTTGACTTTCACTGGATTGTTGGTTTTGTCTGATGAAAATCTGTAGAAGGGAGAACTTGCATTTCCACACACCTCTAGTTCCTGGCCTACATAGTTCTTTGGGGGCCACAGAACTTTCTAACTTCTTGTTTTAGGAGAAATGTAAGCAGTGAATGTAAATTCTAGATGAAATTAATCTCATCCCCAGGTGGGAATAGTGTGGGTAGACGTGCTGCAGCTCAGGCTTCCAATGCATCTGTTAAGTGGGATACCAGATACTTCATTCAGGGCCAATCCCAAATATTGACTGCCAGTTTTTAAAACTATGTAGACAAAGACTCAGAACCAAATGGAAAAGGCGAATTAGGTCACCCTGTTCATTTCCATGCCAGGTACGTTTGTCTCTGCTTTTGACAGTGCTTTGTCAGGTCATCTTAAGACCATGCCATTACTGGAAAGGGGTACGTGTATTTTCCTCAATATATAAACTGAAACACTAATGGTCTTAAGAGGTCTGTATGAAAACTATTTCATGTTCTCCCAGAAGGAATTGATGCATAGAGCTTGAATCCAGAAGGATGAAGAACTTACTTCTGCTGAATTACACTTTTGAAAGTAAAGTGATCTTACTGTTGCAGCAGGGGACTCTCCCTTTCCTGTCGAGAAAACAACCACTGAATGTTAAAACACACTTAGGTTGCAGTGAGTCATACTGTGGACTTTGGAATGACTGATTATACTTGAAAGAGTCGAGGAGTATTAATGCCAATATACTAGACGATTAAAACAGGCAGTCATTTGTGAGTAGAAGCCTTACTGAGAGGTCTGAGCCTACACTGATCATCTGTGCTGTCAAACACTTTGGAACATTTAATATGTTTAAATTCATGTTTAAAAGTTATATTAAGGGAATCTATTGGTCTGAGCTGCCTCACCAACTTCTTAGCTTTACTTTTTGACTGCAGTTAGGGTGGAAACCATTTCCCTGTATGCTGCTTGTAGGTGGTTTTTCTCATATTGGGGCTGGATGGACTTTCAGAAATAACTTGAGACTGAAGAATTTTTCCAAGTATTTTGCACGCTGCAGCCCTGGCTGAATTTATGTAGTGTTACACACTTCGCATAGTGTGCCTGTTTGATGCAAGCTGCTCACCTTCTAGATGGGAGTGTGACACTGAATCCACGTCCAGGGCGGTGAGTTGACTTGCTAAAAAAAGTGGCATTGACATGCACTCTGCGCACATGCATTAGTTTTAAGGAACCTTGTCTCAAAATAGGTTTGTTTCAAAACGCTTTCTTCACTTGCATGTGACTGGTTCTGTGGGGTTTGACCGGTAAGTGTATGCTGTTATAAGCAAATACAATGTTAAGTAATCAGAGTTACTTGCTGTCACCCATGTAACAGCTGTTCTGGTGCCTAGCTTCAATACTTATTAGGGAGGAACAAAAAAACCAAAACCAAGCAAACAAAAAAGAACCAAAAGCACTTAAAAGCTCAAAACAGGGAATATTCAGTGTTGGCTCAGGAAGGGAAGGAACACCTATGAAACAACAGCAATAAAACTCAATCTAGTCTCTGTAAGACCTGTGAAAATCAGTACCCTGTGGAATGGTAGCACCTCCTCTGCTGGCAGGTCTGATGAGCACTTGGACAGCAGAGAGCTTCTGAGCAGTTGATTTGAAGTTCAAGCTGGACTTTTTTTCCTTTTCTTTTTTCTTCTCCGTATCACTGAACTTTTCCCATCATGGGGTGAGGAGGAATATAACTTTTTTTTTTGTATGCATTGATATTGATTAGTTTGTTCTTGTATCGAAAAAGAGTAATACTATTGGATTTTCTTCTTTCTAGATGCTTTTTGTGTCATGTCAGTTAAAGCCCAGCAGAGGACTTTGTCTTAAATTACTAAAACCTGCAAAGACAAATTACTTCCCACAAACTGCTATGATGATACTTGTTTTTAAAGAACAGCATTTAAAATCATATGCCCAAAGGATGAAGATGGTGTTGGAATAAGGTGTTTTAACAACTTGAAGTAAGATACATGGGTTCAAGAATATTGCTGAAACAGTCTGACTCGAAAAATCAAACTTTATATAGACTTCAATCACAAAACTCTATGCCAGCAATTTTCAATACCAGCACACTCCTCCTTGCTGAAGACCATGCAGCAACTTAACCAGTTTATATTTATGGAGGGAAGCTTTTGGAGAGCATTGCTGCTTATGGTGGTTGCTTTTACATTGAAATTTTTCCTTCTGGAGCAAAAGTAACAATATACTGTATTAAGTTGGCAAGAAATGCAAATAGCAATGTAAATCAGTCTTTTAACCACATAACATTAAATAACTTGGTGCTGGTGATGTGACCCAAACATGTCCTAGGTGTTGACATCTGAGTGATGGTGGCATTGTAAATATTTTGAGATACTTCAGTTTACCACGTTGAGAACTTCTGTCACTACCTAGGCACATGATATCTTTAGCTTGCTTTGAAAATTGACCTTAAACTACTTATGATCAGTAGATAATCTCTGGAGCTGACCTGATTCATGTTCATCCTCTGGTATTGAACAGATAATTGTGAAGAATATATCTATTAGCTAATGGTATTGGAATATATGCAGAGACTTACGCTTATGTATTTGCTTTTCTTACTGAAGTCCAATTCTAAATGGCACAAGTGCTGAAGGCAGCTCAAAGGTCAATTTGGTATTCAAGTTGTTTGGGGTTTTTTTATTCATCTCTGCTGTGAAGTTTCTTTATCGCTGAATATGTGGGAAGAGAGAACAGCGCAGATTAGATAGTGGTGGTATTTTTCTACCACTTGAACCTACTACATAGTTAAATTGTACAGGAAGTATTTAGTGTACACAGGTTGAACTTGACATTTCAATCACGCTTGCCTTTTAAAGTAGGCTTAGATGGGGGGAGGTTGGTGGGACTTACCGTTTTGAAGTCAGCTTTTAAAAGAAGGGGTTGTTCTGAAAACAGGTAACAGAAAGCATACGTGGAGTGGGACTGGTACCTGCATTGCAGGGGACGTGTGCATGGTGTATGTAAGGAGTGGCTGGCTGGATGCATACACAACAAATAATTATGAAGGAGCTGTGTCTTCAGGGAGCTGCTTTGTATCAGGCACTTCAAGTAAAGATACGGCTGGCATATTCCTTCAGGGCTTGCTTTTCGCAAAACTGAAATAATGGGGAAGTGATGAGAGCAGATGAATTAATATTTCTGGCTCAGGTTAATTGCAGTGGTTTGGTACTACAACCACATGTTCAACCCTTGTTCCTGCTTAAGCAGAAGGAAAGAAAGACTAAGAAAGGACGGTTTCTCAGTTGGGAAAGAACAAAACCAGAACTGAAGAAGGATCCAAAAAGGCAATTGAAACGTAACTTTCTCTTGGCATGTGAAGGAATAAGTCTGCCAGTGGAGAGAGAGAGAAAAAAAAAATAAATAATTCAGCTTTGAAGGGGGAAGAAGTGGATTGCTGCCAGGCTCCTAGGCTGCTCCCCATGGCTCCTTCAGGCAGCTGCAGATCTGTTCTAGGAACCCGTAGCCCTTTGTTGCTGGCTTCTCTTTAACAGATAAATAAATAAGCCTGCCTTCTGTAGCAGGGGAAGAGAATATCATATATGAGAATATGATGCTGTAAGGACAGCAACAGTGTTAGTGCACTGTGAAGGCAGAAATAAATTGAGATGGATGAGCAGCAGTAAGGAGAAGTGGGGTGGGAAATCCTGTCACACTACAGGAGGACCAGCGTGCCACTTGAGAATAATGTATCCATGGGGGAAGTAGCAGACACCAACCACAAGCTCTCATAGTGCAAACCTGTTCTAATGCAACCACCCCAGGACTTGAAGGGTCTGGCTTGAGGACAGAGTTCCGATAGCTGCATCTTCGTACTGTTTGTGGTTCTGAGAGTCACCCACCAACAGGGCAGGCCAGTGGCCAGCAGCTCAAACATCACATGGCTTTTCGTGGCAGCATCTGAGGCATGTTTGACATTGTAGAGCACGTAATTGCTGGTTGTTCAGGTCTTGGTGCCGAAGGTGCTAAGAACAGTGGCAGTTCTTAATGATGGTGGCAACTGTATTTTGATACATAACTTTCTCTGACAAAAAAAAAAACAAACAACAGTGACGGGCATGTTTGCTGTATGTGAACATGGATGGAAGTCTACTGTATTGGCTGACTTAATCACAGAATCGTACCTGTGGCAGTGCCTGTCTCTTTAGGTAGAATTTATCATAATAAATGTTGAGGTTGGCTGAAGTCTGCTTCATTGTTCAGGCTGCCTGTATTCATTTTACTTACTATCAACTAATGTCTAAAATCAGGGTTCCTGGCTGATTCCTGTCTGATGGAAAGGTAGAAAAGTGCAAGTGGGTAGAGGCAGAGAACAGACATAGGAAATCTTGAGTTTTCCTGGATATTACTGACACAAAACAGTGTAAAGTAAATCATTTAGCTTATCGTGCTGTCTGCTTGCGCTACCCTGCCAACATTTTGTCTGTTAGAGGAAGGGTAAGATGCCTTCCAAGAAATTATGATGATGTCCTGAGATGAATGGCTCACTAAGTGTACCAAATACATTATTGATTTGAAAGATAATGTCTGGATAGATAAATAATTAGCTCTACTCAAAGTCTGTTTGTACTCTGTTCTATCCTACATGATTCATAAATGAGATCTTATTCCATTTAAGTCTATTAAAAAACCAAAACCAGATACGTAAAGTCCAGAATGAGGATGTTCCACCCTAGCTGACAGAGGCACAGATCTCTCCTGTACCGTGCGCTGTGGTAAGGATTAGGAGGCCCTGGAGGTGAACTGGGAGTGGCAGCTCCTCCAACTGAGGAGTGCCTAGGAAACAAAGCAGTGTACATAACCCACTCTACTGTCTGAAAAACTACAGTTCCCTCCTAGCATCCACTTTTTTCTCTTAGTTTCTCAGAAATCTGCACAGAACCACTAGATTTCACACCTGAATCCTGGAGGCAGCACTTCAAGGATGCACTGATGCACAGGCTGCAGCACTACATGCTTGCAGTAGGGCTGGGGCCATGGCAAAATCCTTTTGTGCTCCTGGAAGAAGTGTGTGGCCTACCCCATCTGAGAGAGAGAGAAGAGGGGAAAAAAAAAAAAAAAAGTGGGCATTAATGCTTTAGGGAATGTAGGTTTGAGGCTCAGCTTAAATGAGACACAGTAATGCTCTAGTGTAAGCGTTGTTTTGCACACACTAGATTCCAGCGTGTCAGTATTTTTAAGTCATAATGAAGCCACCTCAGTTACGCGTGGTACTCTACTGCTAGAGCTGCCTCCAAAGACAAAATTTTGTAATAAGATCAGTAATATTTTTTGTGTGATAAGTTTACAATAAATCCTCAGGGTTTGGAAGACATAAAAGAAAAATGCCTGTTTGTTCCCTTATTGATGTCGTTAACATCTTGAAAAGTTTTATTTCTGCATTTAAAAGACAAATCAAATATATGGTTTTGTCAAATATCTGGTTTAAAATCCCATACAACGTACCTTTCTTGGTTGTCTGGTCAGTGCTCCTTAAACTGTGGCGTAGTTTTTCACATCTAATCTGAGCATGTGGATAAATCACATCTTTGCTGCTTAATGCAGTCCCAACCTTGGGATGGCCTTTAGAGGCTGGTAGTTACTCTTTGATTGTGACTGATTTAAGGAACCTTTCTCAACATAGGTGTATTACATGTCAACTTCCATCATTCTGGGCAGTTTCTTGTAAAATCAAACTTCTGTGTTAAGCTTGAGGGTACTGCATTGTCGTCTCTGAGACTTTGAAACTGGTTTGTGTCGTGTTGTGCTTTTATGGCTGGCGTTGACATCTGTTGTAGGAGAAAAGCATCAAGAAAACACCGAGTCAGAACGTGAAGTTTTTCTAATTGCAGAAACCTGTAGGGTGGGAATAACTCATTCTAATATGGGAATGACTCATGCAAAATAACGGTAGTAATATGGGGTTTTATTACCCATCTGCCTACTATGTCTTAACTCTTGTTTTGAAACATACCTAAGGTTTTGCTGCTTTTTCCATAACATCAGTAAGGTGTACTGTTCAATACGCTGGCTCAAGCCCTCGGGTACTTCACTGTGTTAAGCTGTTATACAAATTCCATACTAGCCAGTGTCTAGTCTTTGGCGATGGTTTTCTAGCCTTACAGAATGTCCTAAAACTGTCTGAGTTGGTAAGTGGAAGGGTAAGTTGGGCTCGATATCACCTTGCCCTCCTGCTTTTTTCTCTAGGGTGGTGATAAGAGCTCTTGTAACTCTTTACTGTTTCTTAATGCCCTGGTAGAGGGATCTCTGAAGGGAGCTTGTCTGTGGAGCTATATGCAATATTACATCATGGTAAGCATACTCTGTGGACACAAGAATGGTGTTTTCACCCGATTGGAAGGACCCTACTACCAGTGTCGGTTTAAAATAATTGCCAACACCTCAAGTGGACTTGGAATCAGTAAACACTTTCAGCTGGGTTGTTCTACTACCCTTGATTATTAAAGGAAGTAATAATGGTATGGTGGTATGCACAGGGAGTAGGTTTGTGTCTAAAATTAGCTCACTTTGATTACAGCGTTACAGTTGCTAATTAAAATGCTAAGAGTTTTTGCCCTGAAAGCTTACAGTTCCTTAAACTTTTCTTTGTTAGCTGCTTCATGAATTTGGATACGTGTTCCTGTAACAAAAATCTGACTTAACTAGCCACAGATTACAAGCTTTGTTGAAACTCTGCTGCTTTTATGACCTGTTTATTTTCCAGGTAACTGAATGCAGATCTTTATCACTTAAATTCTTAGTGTAAAGTTGCTCTGAGTATTGTGGTGTTTCCTTGAGTCTATTGGAACTTATTCATATCTTTTGTCAACTCCAGAGTTGTGGTAATGAGTTGGGTAAAATTGCCAGGGCTCATGGACAAGGAGGTCAGCCAGAAGTTGCTCTCCTCCGTGTCAGTTCTCTGAAGGACTTCCTCTGCTGGGGGAAAATCCCATACCTCTTCTCTCCTTTGCCTTCACCTCTTATCTTGGAAGGGCTAGGAGGCCTTGCAGCCTTGGAGAAGGACTTGCCTCCTCTTGCTGGAGGCTTGTAAACCTTTCCCTGTCCTCTGATTATCAGGTAGGAGAGCTGTGAGCAAGGGGAGCAACGTTGGCAGCAGCTCAGGGTGTGCTGGGGAGCACTGTGCAGCTCTTCCCGTTCCCAGGAGCAGCAGGGCAGATGTGAAGGATGCCTCCCTGCTACACTGAAGCCGGTGTTACTTTACAGCCTTGCAAAGAGGTGGTACGGCTTGGTGGGGCTGGCTACCAGCTAGACGGGTTCGAGTCCTTGGTGCTCTCTGCTAGGTGGGCTGGAGATTCCTTATCGCAAGTCTGACAAACGCAATTTATACAAAAAAATAGCAGCATTGGTTTTCTTCTACTTTCTTTTTCCCTGTGAAGTGGGAATAAGTTTGTATTTATAAATAGCGTTGAAACTTTTGTTATAGTGTTTCATTTTTCCAGTAAAAGCTTGCTCATTTTCAATAACTTTTTTGAAATGAGAAATGCATATCCTGAAACTAAACTGGGTCCTGAAACTATATGGCGGTAAACCTTTTCTTGTAACTTTTTCTGCAGCCTGAGCGGATGGCTGACTGATCATCTTAACGTAGTCTCTAGCTTTCTTCCTTTATGCAGTTTGCTTAAATAAGTGTGCATCTATCTAAGATGCCCTTAATAATATTTTTTTTTTCCTTGTAGCAAACATTTGAGTCCATCTAAACTTTCTGTAGAGAGAAAGAATAGGTTGAATTTAGTTCCAGTGATGTACGTAATATGTCAATGTCTTTTTTTGTTGTTTCAGGAGCTGTTGGACAAATATTTAATAGCTAATGCAACTAATCCAGAGAGCAAGGTATTCTACCTGAAGATGAAGGGAGACTACTTCCGATACCTTGCTGAAGTTGCCTGTGGTGATGACAGAAAACGTAAGTACCTTGTGGTCTTCAGGTCTTTAATAGCTAATGGACTTCAGTTTTGGGCCATGAGCGAGGGAACAGTAAATGAAGTATACATGCCAGTATCTTACTCTGAATTTGTGTGAGTTAGCTGAGTGGGAAAAACTACGCTTCAGTTAAATCTCCGGTGTTCATACAGACAGAGAGTAAAATTCTGAATAGACCTTAAGCAGAGTATGCCAGGGAATTTTGGCTGGTGTTCCTGTCATCTACCCTAAATTTCTGGATAGTTGTTCCATAATGTTTATTCAGAGTTTCTGGAAAACAATTTAGGTGAAGGTCTGCTAAGATATTTAATGTTGTTTGTTTGTATTTCTTTACTAAAATAAAGTTGCTGAAGAAGAGTAAACAGATCTCTGCAACATTTTTTACTCCATGATGGAGTCCTGTTGATGTAACGTTTTAACCATTTCAGTGTGAAGCAGACTTCATTGTAGTTGCCTAAGTCTATAAAGAAGCAACAAAATTACTAGGTTAGTATACTATCCAAAAAAAGTGTGAGCTGTACTCTGAAATGGTTGACATTCACAGGAATAATACCATCCCTGTAATTTTAGTTTGCCCTTTTGAATCCAGCAGAAAAGACCTGGAAAACTTCACAGCTGGTACTGTCACTTGATACTGGGCATCCTTAGAATGTAGAACATTCCTAGAAGTTAGAACATGTGCATAAGTGGTTTTAAGTACTTCAGGAAGCTCTTCTGGGAAGGATTTTAACTCTCTATTTAGAGGACACATTCAATTAAGCATCAGAACTGTCTTGCAAGATTCCCAGGTACCGTTGTGATGTTAAAAACTCTTGGTATGGCATAAGTTAGTAATAAATTTCTACATAACAAACTAAAATTAGTCATGGAGTGATGCTGTGACACAGAAAGGAGATGGACTGTTGGAGCCCGGAGAGCTGAAGTGACTGTCCCTTTGGGCTGGGCATGGTAGGCATCTGACAGTGTTGACTAGTTTAAACTGATTGAATTGCAAAGTGGGAGGACAGAGCTGATTGTCACTTAAATAAAGGCTTTGTTAGTCGTCTTCTATTGTAAGAGCATTTAAGTTGAAAGATGAAAATGTACAAAATGGAGTAAAAGTTTTTGCATTGATGAGTTGCATTCAGAAATTCCTAACCCTTCCCCCGATTCGAATGACAACAGCAGGTCCAAGCATAGCAGAGACAACTTGTCTTTGGCTTTCACAAAGATAATCTGATTTATGTTTTGTCTCAAGCAACAGTTACAAATCTGTGGGCTTGTCTGAGCAGAGAAATACCAGCTTATCTTGGCTAAGAAGACTGCATTTAAAGTGATATGTATGCTGATATGGGCCTTTACTGTAGAAAAGGGACTGACTGATAGCCTTATTAGCAGGTCTTGGTGTTTTGCCGGGAAGTTACAGCTTCTGTGTATCACCGTGCGTACATTTTGTGCTTGACTTCTCGCAAAGTTTTAGGACTTTTACTTGAAGCTTTTCTGATGTTCCATCTCCAAGCATCTGTTTATTTTCTCAGCTTCAAATATATTCAATGTACTTATGTGCTAATTTATTTCCTGCATTTACTAGTTTTTTTGCCTTTTTTCACCTGTTCTCAACAAATTAAAAGTCCATTAGCACTCATTACAGTGTGAATACTGAAAAACCCAAGTCTGTGTTCTGACTCTTTTGAATGTTTAACAGATTTTACTTACCAAACCCTTTTTCCAGTGCTTTCTAGAGCAATTACGGTATTAGCTCCCTTGGAGAGCTGTATTCTGAGCTCTGACAATGGCCTTTCTTTTCCTGTGGTCTCCTTCCACTCCGCAGGCCTGTTTAGGGCAGCTGTTGGCCCTTTGGCTGTCTCTCGGAAGAGAATCTGGAATAGACTATATGTAGCACTCTTAAAGTACTCACTCTGCCCTGGTAACCTCTTTTCTTGGTGGTATTTCTCCCAGTTATTTTGGGCACGACCTTAGGTTTTTTATCTTGACCTGTCCACACCCAGTTTCTGGAGGCAGACTTTCAGTTTTTCAGGAGCATGTAGTACATACCTTCCAAACTTCCTCAAGAGGTTAGTAGGCATGGCGGTTTTGGGTTGACGGTTGGACTGGATGATCTTTGCAGATGATACCAAATTTGGTGGGAGTGTCAATCTGCTCGAGGATAGGAAGGCTCTGCAGAGGGATCTGGACAGGCTGGATTGATGGGCTGAGGCCAACTGTATGAGGTTCAACAAGGCCAAGTGCTGGGTCCTGCACTTGGGTCACAACAACCCCATGCAACGCTACAGGCTTGGGGAACAGAGGCTGCAAAGCTGCACGGTGGAAAAGGACCTGGGGGTGCCGGTTGACAGCTGGCTGAATATGAGCCAGCGGTGTGCCCAGGTGGCCAAGAAGGCCAACAGCATCCTGGCTTCTGTCAGGAATAGTGTGGCCAGCAGGAGTAGGGAAGTGATCATGCCCCTGTACTCGGCACTGGTGAATACTGTGCCGCACCTTGAATCCTGTGTTCAGTTTTGGGTCCCTCACTACAAGAAGGACATGGAGGTGCTGGAACGTGTCCAGAGAAGGGCAACGAAGCTGGTGAAGGGTCCGGAGCACAAGTCCTGTGAAGAGCGGCTGAGGAAACTGGGGTTGTTTAGAGAAGAGGAGGCTGAGGGGAGACCTTATCGCTCTCTGTGGTTTCCTGAAAGGAGGGTGTAGTGAGGTGGGTGTTGGTCTCTTCGCCCAAGTAACCAGCGATAGGATGAGAGGAAAAGGCCTCAAATTGCACCAGGGGAGGTTTAGATTGGATATTGGGAAAAATGTCTTTACTGAAAGAGTGGTGAAGCATTGGAACCAGCTGCCCAGGGAGGTGGTGGAGTCACCATTCCTGGAGGTGTTCAAAAAACATGTGAATGTGGCACTTCGGGACATGGTTTAGTAGGCATGGAGGTATTGGGTCGATGGTTGGACTAGATGATCTCAGAGATCTTTTCCAACCTTAATGATCCTATGATTCTAAGTAGTAGGGCCATACAAACAGCAGCCACCTTTATTCTGCACACCCAGCTCGCAGGAGCATATCCATCCTGCACAAGGAATGAAGCAGGAGTTCTGTAGAAAAAGTAATGCATGGGTGTTTTCTTTTTTTTTGGTACCTGAAGCGTCAAAGGCCATTGAGGTAATACAGTCATCTTGGATGTTTGTATTTATTAACTTCCGTGTGTTTTTAGCTGTCTCTTGAATACCTTTGTTCTGTCGTAGCTTGATTTGCTCCCTGTGTTTTGTCAGTGTGGCAACTGTACTTAAAATGGGTTTAAAATCATTACCCTGATTAAAGTAAGGGCAGTGTTTTGCTAAGAGCAGGCTTAAATAGAGGACTGTCCTACTAATGGAGTACTCTAAATAGTCATATCTTAACAACAACAACAACAACAACAACAAAAAACCTTAATGTTTCTCATTCTTTTAACAGAAACAATAGAAAACTCACAGGGAGCTTATCAGGAGGCATTTGATATCAGCAAGAAGGAGATGCAGCCAACACATCCGATTCGCTTGGGTCTAGCTCTTAACTTCTCTGTATTTTATTATGAGATTCTCAACAATCCGGAGCTTGCCTGCACACTGGCAAAGACAGTAAGTTACTTTTTTCTTCTGTATGCCTGCAGGGACGGTAGAAGAGAGTTTATGCTTAAAATAATATGAATTATTATTTCCTAGAGTTTATGCAGGAAATGATCCTATTTAATGTACCTGACTTCCAAGCTCATACTGTTAGTGGGATTAAAGTGGTAGAAGCAGACTGTATTTACAATGTGACTTAAATTTTCAGCAACATGGCAAGCTTTTATTATGCCTTTCTTGTGCTTCTGTTTCAAATAGCGCAATTCAGGTCATTAACTTCTAATGTTGCCTTTTTAATAATAAGCTACCTTTACTGATAGGTTCAGCTTTTGGCTGTTTAATGATCAGTTAATAGAAAGACTAAAGATGGCTTAATTATTCTAGGCATTTGATGAGGCTATTGCAGAACTTGATACACTGAACGAAGACTCATACAAAGACAGTACTCTCATCATGCAGTTGCTTAGAGACAACCTAACAGTAAGTTGCCTTTTTATGTGTTATCTGATTCTGTAACCATATATTTGCTTAGTTAGACTGAGTTTCTGATGAAACAAAACCCTTATTTCGCACTAGTGCAAAACATAGCACTGATTCGGGCTATTTCCCCTACTGTACCTTTTCGTAGCTAGTTTGAACGTAGTATGAGTTGATGTCGGCAACTTCATGCTGTGTAATCTAGAATAACAGCTTAAATAGCTCACGTTCTTCCTTGCTTGCTGGCCTTTTCAGTGGAGGGGGGAGAAGGTGCATTCAGCTAACTCAATGTACAAGATAGGGCAAGGAGTCAAAAAATAGTAGTCTGTGATCTGTCAGGGATCCTTACTCAAACTTTTTGATGACTACCTCAGAAACAAAACATCTTTCCTGTTGTACATCCAGTGCAGCTTGCTTTATTCATTTTCCTGTTTTTCATTTAAAAGAAAAGATCTGGAGATTCAATGTATTAAGAATAAAATCAGTTGATGTTGGAGTATGTAGTACAATGATTAACCATTTAAGAAAAGTGCCTAATGGGACCACTAGGTTCTATTCAAATATGTAACTAAGGCAATTTTGTAGGGAATATCCTCTCTGGATATTCACTGCATTTAAAATCACAGCAACATTTATTATTTTGCAATACTCCTTCAGTAGAAATGTCTCTTACTAGCACTAAGAAATGCTTAGCTTCAATAACCAGAATGGTAATCTTCACTTTCAGGATTCAGACCACTGCTTTTGAAATTGAGTGGTAGCTTTGTGAGTAACATCAGACTTTCTGAATGATGTAGGATGGATGACATAGCTCGCTCGTCCCCACGAAAGTCTGGACCTCTTTAGGACACCTGGCTGCCCTGCCTCTAATCCCCGAGGCGCATAGCTAGTTGTGCCCTGTGCATGGGGAACCTTTTCCAGTTGCCTCTCTCTGAGCAGGCTGCGCAGCTCCGGTGCACCGGTGCTTTGTAGGCATCCTTAAGGCTAATTCACTGGCGTTTCTGTACAGTCAATAGTTGTCCCTGCTTGGAAGTAAAGCCGCACTTCTGAATGCTGACGCTGTTTTTCTTTTCTTTCTAGTTATGGACATCAGACAGTGCAGGAGAAGAATGTGATGCTGCAGAAGGTGCAGAAAACTAAACTGCACGTGGGGCGTCATTCTCCCTTCCCTTCTCAAGAAACCTTTTTACACGTCTCCATTCCTTATAGCTCCACTTGGATTTCCTATAGCAAAGAAAACCCATCCATGTGTATGGAAATCAATTTATAGTCTTTTCACACTGCAGCTTTGGGAAAACTCCATTCCTTGATTTGTGTTTGTCCTGGCCTTCCTGGTGTGCGGTTACTGCTGTAGAAAAGTATTAATAGCTTCATTTCATATAAACATAAGTAACTTCCAAACACTTATGTAGCGGACTAAAGTGTACCTGGTATTTAAAAACAAATCTGAACCAGTTCCTGCCAGTTGACTGTGTTTTGTATGCAGTAAGATATGAAAATGTAGTTAATTGCAACTAAACAGTGTTCCACATAGCTTTTAATTCTCCACATTCCCTTCTTACTCCGCAGGGTTTCCTTTCCATAATTGACTTTCACATGCTACTGTGTATTCTTTTCAGTAGGAATATGGAAGTATGGGGCCAGATCAAGTTGAGCATTTCTAGTTTGGAAAATGACAAATTGAGTTGCTTCCTGTATCCTGCAAAACAGAAGCTTGTGTGTTCGAAAACAGGGGCTTCTCCTAATCCTCAGTTGCTGCTGTTTAAGTTGATATCCCTTCCCAATAAAAGTTCACTTACACTCCTGCCTTTGTAGTTCTGGTATTCACTTTACTATGTATTAGAAGCAGCATGTTACTGCCCGAGTACAGGCAGTGCTTTTTGGCAGACTAAAGTGCATGTCATTTCTTAATACACTGGAATGGGAAAACCAATTGAAGTTCACATGTCCAAGTATAAAATTTAGTACTTTTCCATGCAGGTTTGTGCACATGTGAGAAGGTGTCAAGTTTGTCCAGTGATTGTTATTTAGAGAGTTTGGACCACTATTGTGTGTTGCTAATCATTGATTGTAGTCCCAAAAAAGCCTTGTGAAAATGTTATGCCCTCTGTAACAGCAAAGTAACATTAAATAAAATTACATTTTATAAACCATTTACTGTTGATTTGTAACAATTCCATGTAATCGCTTAAGGGCTAAACTTAAATGTAAGTATCTTGTGCTAGAAGTGTCTTTCTCAAATCTAGTGCATACTTTTAAAAAGTCTGCTCTTAAATGAACTCATTTCATATTTGAACAATGTGCATTTTATGAAAATATCCTGGATAACTTTTCGGAGTTAACCTGACATGTGGACTTCTCAGTAACTAAACCTACTTGAGCTAATGGCTTCACCTTAATAATGACCTAAGAAAAAATAGCCAATTTCTTGATATTCTTCTGTGGCTTGCAAATCTTCTCATCTAAATTATACACTTTTTGATAATATCTCAAAATTCTCTGATCTGTCCTCCTTGTGTGTTTTCACTGATGGTCATCATTATCATTACAGTATTCCAGCTGCACTTTTAGAAATGCAGAAGAATTTGTCCTGCTCTAGAACATTAGTTTGTGTGCTGCCACATCATAACCTGCTTTCTGTTGTTCTTAGACTGCTTTTAGTGTTACTGTGTCCCCCAATTTTTGGAGCCTTTTTTAGTAATGCGTTGCTCTGCTTTTTTCCCTTCCCCACTTGCCCCCAATCACTTCAGAGTTTTTGGTTTTTGTTTTTTGTTTTTTTTTTTTTCCTAAACCTCTACCTCTTAGTTTCCCATGTTGGTGGGTTTCTGAAAATATTTAACTCCTGTTCGTGTCCTGGCTAGACAGGATATGACATTATGAAAAAGGACATATTACTAGTCCTTGCAGGCTTCTGATGGTACATCTTCCACCTTCTGTGTTTTTGTTCATTCTTTGAGTGTGCACAGTGTTCCTAAAATAAAACTGTTCAGATTATGTGCTTCAATTGACATGCATTGCTATTAAAAAAAAAAAAAATTGTATCAATTCCATTTTCTTCATGCAGTCACTTTGGATTGCTGTCAAAGTAATGTGTGGCAGGATTCTACATAAACTCATATGCTTCTTAATCGGTGTTTTGGTTTCATAATTTCTTCCCCTCCCCCATGCAGTTCTTACTGATCCTTTGTTTCATAAAGGTTTTTAACTCCTAAGTGCTCTCACTCTCCAGGAAAAATGTCTCGGTGCTGACATGTTGGCAGTCGGCTCTGTCTGCTCATTTAAGAGTTTGCTTCCTTTGCAGTCTTCTGGAGTACTGTCTTAGCTTGCACTACCTTGTCAGCTAACGCCTTTCTCTTGTTTCCTTCCTTTTGCAACTTGTCGAGAGTTGTCAGTTTTCCTTACAGGAACAGTATCTGGGCCGTGTATCTAGATTATAGCTTAATTTATTAAATGCTCTTTTTAATGTCAATCAAACTGGGCAAATTCTAGATCTCTCTTGTTCACTGCATTTACATTTTTTTGTAAAAAATGAGTCTTGAAACTGCAGCATCAGCTCTTGAATTTTAAGAATAGCGGAAGCAGCAGCATCTTTTCTCATACTGTTACTTCCAGAATTTGGCCATTTATGTGTATGGTGTTGGAAGGGGGAGGGAACGAAAGGTGTATGGGAATAGGATGATGGTACAAAGCCGGAATAGACTGTAATTCCCTAAATGACTTTGGCTAGTCCCCCCACTCCGAGGTAAATTCCATTATTATACACCCAGAGTAATTGGGTGTGTTCATGTGGCATTACAGTTCCCAGCTCCAGGAGGTGATTGGCACTTACGTGCTGCCCCACCTCACGTGAGAGGACGCACCCCACAGCTTAGGAAACGCCGGACAGACGTAACGTCTCAAATCCCAAACCATGCTGATTCTTTGCACGCCAGACATACAATTGGCAATACGATCCAAGACACCTTAGTAAAACAATAGTGTCTTGTTAGACTGAGGATGGGATTTTCGTATGCTGAATACAGTTGTATACACTCAATCCCCTGGGGCAGAGTTGTTTTAGCCTCTACAGTGAATTTCACAGTAGTGCATTAATTATTTCAACTTGCTTTTTAGTAGAATATTAAGAAAAAAGGGAGTTCTCACTGTTCTGCCAGATGTGTGATGGTAGTAGAGATGGTACTTCACGCTAACATCTCACTTCCTTTTGAGGTGTTTGTGCTGTAACTCACTTCAGCAGCAAAACAAGGAGTTTTGTACTAATTTCTCAGGATCTTTGTTGAAACGAGTAATGTCAACAAACACACTTTTCTTCTTCTCTAAGTCTAGTTGCAGTATTGTTGGTGTGATAGCAGGCTACCTGTCATACCAGGATACAAATTAGTTTATGATTCTGTAAAACAAATAGAGCACTTGGTACTTTGCACCTGACTTTCTTGTGCAGTACGAAGCGGGGTAGGGAGACCGGAGCAAGTTTGGGTCGGGGGGGGAGGGTGTTGTCTTTTTGGGGTCTTTTTGAAAGCTTTTGACTTAGACACACACACGCACCAGGAGAAAAAACAACAACAAAAAACCCCAACAAAAGAGGAAATATTGATTTGGGTGACCAGAATTTACATGAGCATGCAAAATATACTAATGTTTTAAATGTTGGTGTGGTTTTCAAAGTAATAGTGACTTCCTAAATATGTCCAAGAAATGGTCTGGTGCCACCTAAAATTATCTTCCATATGAAACCAAGACGGTAAATGGGGCAATAATTCGTCATATAAAGGAAAAGGACAAACTGAAATTTATTCCCAACATTATTGGAAGACTACGAACTGGAAATCCCGACTCTACAACTGAAATGCCAGGCCTCTGTAACAAGAACTCGCTGCCCTCTTTTGTGTGAATGTAGCTAGATGACACGACTGCTGAAAGCTCCAGCAATTACAGCCTGGCCAACTTTCAGATGAATAAAATGCCAGTGTGGGAAGGGTGAAATGTTAGTACCAGTTCTGGATGACTGCCGTGATATTTTCCACTATGCTGTGAAGACTCTAACTTGCTAGAGGAATGCCTTTGTCGTCTTCTGCCAGAATCCTTAAATCGATAAACAGGCAGGAGTACATCTCAGATAATAAAGTGTAGCCTCAAATGATGGGCTCAAGTATTTTAAAATGTAAGTTTCTGTGTGTGCAAACTTGTTTAAGGCAAGTTCATCTAGCGTAGGATCAGTGAGTTGACATCAGTGTAAGAATCCCTGAGGTGAGATTCTGTAAATGCCATTAGAAGTGGCTCATAAGCTCTTCTATGGCAAATGATATTCTCAGTTGTCCAATCTCTTCGCTTAGTTAAATCCTCATTCCTGCTGTTGTGGTCATCATAATTGTAAAATTCCCTCTACTTCTGGAAACAAAAGGACGGTTTGTAAAACCTGTTTGTGGGGAGAAGAGTCGGGGGGGTTTTTTAGGCCTTGGCTTCAAATTAATGTATGGCCGCTGATCTTGTTATTGCTGAGCAGATGCTGGGTGTTTCAGACTTGTTGTAAATCTGTTGGAAACAATAAAAGGGGCTCGTTATGGCCCTGTAGGAGGGAGGAAAAGGAGAGGGAGAAGAGACGTTTGTTGTTATGCTCTATATTACTTAAATTGCACTCTCCAAGGAAAACTCCCAATGTGTTACAGCCAGGGAGTGATAAAGTTTGGTCGCAGCAGTGACAGCAGTAACAAAGCTGTACATTCTTCACATAACTCAGTCTTCCAAAGAGATTTTGTGTGTGTATTAGAGATACTATACCCTCTGTATGGATGCATGAATCAGCCCAGTTAAGTTTAGATTAGAAAATACTTGAGTTTCTACTCACAACAAATTATGCCTGTGTGAACAGAGAGGCAACTGAATGCTTTAGGGCTGCTTTATAAAATGGCAGAATCAAGGTTTTGCTGCTCTCTCTTTCTTTTGGAAAATCCAGACTGCCATAAAAAGCTGCTTTTGCTCTGTTAGCGTAAATTTCATTGGTTTCAATGTATATGTAGTTTAAATTCCATTTATATGGCTAATTTGATAAGTTGTATTCAGAATAAATGGTCTGAACAAGATCTTGCTATCTGATTTGAAAGGTTTCAGTAGCTGGTGGACTTTAGTCATCGCTTAATTCACTTTTAATGTTAGAATTAATCAGTTTAAACACAGGACCTTGAGAATATAACTCAAGTTTTATAGATCAGGTCTTCAGTAGGATTTTATGAAAACACCATTAGCATTAGTTTTAGAGGTACACATGCAAAATACGTTTTTATTCTGAGGCTTCAAAGTATATATATTTGTTAACATGTAGCCATGCCAACATGCATTAAATAAATGTTAGTGCCCAGTAAATAGTGCGTCAAGTGGAAACTGTTAACTCTCATGCCAGTTTGTTGCTGTTAAGCTTTGTGCTTGCGAGATGGTTGACATGTTTATCAGCAGGAGGAACAGGAGGAACTGCGCAAGCGGTACCTAGGCATCACTAGAGAAGTTTGTGTACAGCAGTACTACAGCTAGAGGCAGTTTAATTGATTTCACTTTTTCGCTGTTCCTTCTTGTCCCTTCCCTCAATTTTTATCCCGTGACGGTTTCAATAATACCCAGTGGGAGTCAAAATGATGGCTTTTGCTAGGCCCACTCTTTAATTACTTCCCAACTGAGCTCAAAACTACTCTGCTCTAAAACTTCTGTTCCCACAAACGTGTTTCTAATGTTCTGGTTACTCTCCTGCTCTGCTCCCCTGCTGTCCTTGGCCTTGCCCTTCCCTTCTACCTTGTCCTTCTAAGGGCCTGGAGTGAGGGCTGGGCATGCTGTGTGTTCGGTGAAGAGACACCATTCTTGAAGCCGTGAGTGCTTCTAATCTCTTGCACCTTGAAAATACTCACAGGAGAGGATGGTCTCTGCACCCAGGTGCAAGGCGCATAGGACCCTGGAGGGGAGAAGATACAGCTGGTGATTGCTAAAGAAAGTACACTGTAAGGCAAGAGAAGCGAAAGGAAGAGAGCCCATAGATCAGAGCAGTATTGAATGCGGACACTGCCATCTCTTACTGTTACCTCCAGAGTGGAAAGGACTTAAAATACCTTGTCACTTAAAGCAGCGATGCATGGACAGGCAGAGGCGTGAAGGTCTCTTCTGTGGTCAAGGCCGGAAAGATGTTTATAGCTCTATGTATGTGGTGCTCCATTCTTCTACAAGCAACGAGACAATACATTTATGTGCCGTTCTGTGTCAAGAGTGCACAGGACCTCTGGAGCTGCGGAATGTGGTTCAAAACCAGCAGCTTTGATAAATAATTAAAAATGCTAATTTTTAGAAAAAATACTATAAATTATTCCTGTGGAGAAGAAAGCCTTAAGTGTGCCAACCTAACCAATTAGAGACTTCTGCTTCAAAGTGGAACAACGTACACCATAGGTTATGTACTTAAAATAAGTCTGGAGGAGACCCCCTAGATCATCACATCCCACTCAGTCCCATCACAGGCACTACACAGCATGTTTATCGAGCCTTATATTTAGATTCCTTTCCTCCTTTGCTACTGGAAGCCTGTTCCAGGTCCTCACCCCGCTGATAGCTAGAAATCCAAATAAAAAGCTTACGCTTAGCTAGTTTATACCCACTTGTTTTTGTGTCAGTGCTGCTTGTTGGCTAAAACCCAGTAAGCGGTTCTGCTGTCAGGAGGGCTGCATGGAGAGAAATCTTGGATTAATAGATCAGAGTGCTCCAGGAACCTTTTGCAGTGCACAGGGATGATAGGAATTGAGAGCTTCAACGTATCTATAACAGTAATTGGTTTTCAGAAGCAGATCCCAATACTGCACATCCTTTTCATCAAGGTTTTGCTGATTTGAGTGGGGATTCTGTTTGTAGATGGTCTGCAATAGTTGGATTTGTATTTTGTCAAAGTTTATTTGGTAGAAAGGAGAGCATTTTAGTTTGGGGTGTGTGTGCACAGAATCTCTATTGCAAAGGAAAAAACAGCTGAGGAAGGTGGAATCTCTAAATTCTCATTTTGGTTGCCTAACAGAATGATCTCTAACAGCATAGGCATTGACATTTGACAGAAATAAACATTTTATTTTCTTTTTCCAAATTGTTGCTCTTTATAAAGGCAGTTCACTTGTTACTTCAGTGTCTTAAAAGATAAAAGTTGTTAGTCATTGGCAGGAAATGTTACTTGTCTGTCTTGATTGATGGGTCAACTGCAAGTACTACTTTTGTCCAATTAGAACCAGAGAAGAAAGGGTGGATCGTTCCTGTCAAAGGTGCTTCGATTTTTAAAAGATGCTCAAGCCTTCCAAATGTAACATAGCTTTTTTTTCAGGCAAACACAAATACGAGATCAGTATCAACATCCTGGAGCTTCATACTTTGTTCCTTGACTTCCTAGATTTCACTTGTTGAAATAACTAGGGAGGTCTCATTACTAATTAATAAATCACTAGAATTAAACAGTGCAGTAGGAAAAAATAATGGGAAAGAAAACAAGTTGACTGTTCAGTGGATTTGTAATACTGGAATGTTTTATGGTTTTCTCTAACAGTATGAAATTGCTACACCCACAAAACCGCTATAATTTAGTGTGTTCTTCTGTTAGTAATCACATCTTTCCTCATCCAGTGGAATCTAGAAACCTGTGACTTCAAGAAAACCAGTGAAAAGTGTCATGTCAGAGTGGATCTAATAATTATTTTTATTACAGTAAAGGATCACAACCATGCTGTGGAGAGCATTACCCATACAAGCATCCAGCAAAGTCATGTCCCTAGGAACCCATACCTGACCTGCTAACCCTGCTTTTGTGACTGATGACTTTTTGATAACCTTTGGTAACTAGCCGAGTGCTTCGATGACTGGGGTAAAGCCCTACAGCCTATTTAAAGTAACACAGGGTCAAGCATTATGTAAAAGAATGAAACGCAGAGTGCTCTCATGCGCTCTAAAAGATAAGTAGCATGGCAAGAGCTGGACAATGACTTCTGGGTTTATAGTAGAGGTGGAATAACCCTGTCACCTATTTGTAGTCTTGAGTCTAATTTGCTGGAGACAAAAAGAAAAGCTATGTGGATTAATTTGCAGATTTAATAAGGCAACTGTAGAGAGTAACCTGTTTAATTCCTGAACTCAGAAGCACTACTCTTCTGTTGGAGAAGGGAAAAAGGCATCTTTCACCAAGAAAATCTTCTGGTTCCTCTGGTGGGACATAGGAAGCAACCACGTGCACTTGTACTTGAGGTTGCAGTGGTTGTGATCTTTTCAGAGACATTCTAGAGAAGAAATTACTCATTTTGTCATTATAAGCTTGTTTCTGAACTGCTGGGTTTCTGCTGAAGTTTCTTAAATGCTCTTGGGTCCTCTCCAGGTGCAGTGCAAACAAAATTCTCCAGTGAAGGATGATGGTCTACAAATTACAAGAACTGATGTAGATCAGCATGAGAAGGCTGAGAATTTGGTGGCAAAAGGGAATGCTATAGCAAAGCTGAGTAGAGTTTGGAGAATCCCTGCCTAACTTAAGAGAGTGAATCCTTAAACCAAACTACATGAGGCACCTCCTGGTAAAACCAAGCAAGCGGGTCCTTTGGGAAAGGAGAGCAACCCACAGGGAAATATTTGGACTGCCACTTACTAATTCAAAGCATTGGACTTACTTGATGAGCATGGTGATGTAGTCAAGGGGCTAAAAGGTGGGCGTTACTCTCATTTGCAGGCAGCATGGAAGTTAGTAATGCTAAAGCTGGCGAAAGGGAAGTAGTTTGCCATTTCCTTACATATAAGTTCTATCACTGTTTTTCCATTTGTGTTCATTCATTTTTTTCCTTAATAAACCAATCCTGCTCTGTACAGTCTGAGTGCTTGCACATTGAGATGTTCTGCTGAAGGATGGGGATCCAAGCACTTGGAGTAATTTATCAAGGCAACCTGGAATACCTACAGTCAGCTAGCACTAGTGCCGAGTCTCCTGGTGAGAGTCTGCTCAGAACATCACGAGTACTCGCTGCTTCCTAAATTACTTTCTGAACTAGTTGTTTGATTTTTTTTTTTAGCAGGAAACCTATTGTTTAATTTGTAGAATTGAGTCATAGAAAATATTTCCTGTCTGAATGAAAACAGTGACCCCAATTATCCCAAATATTGCACAATTATGCTATTAAAAAGTTTTTACTGAGAATCAAATAGTGAGATTTCCTTTTTTTTTTTTTTTTTCAAAATGTATTTAAAATTGTTAGCTTTGAGTCTCTCATTACTCTTTTT
>VZTL01008723.1:0-18214 GCA_013400535.1 Scopus umbretta
ATCTTGTGGTGCCTCTCAACAGACGGTTCGGGTGATGCTTTACAATATAATGCAATGAATCAGATCTTATTCAGTGAATGTTTAACTCTTCTTAACATATACATTTGGGAGAATGAACAACACTGGCTTCCACATGGTCTGAAGGTGGCCCAGGGTTATTTTAAAAAAACTGGTCAGGGAAAAATGTACAATACAGACTTAAGAAAAATCTATCAACTGGGAGAGGGGCAGCAGATTTCACTCCACTTTTTTGAACCTTAGGGTTGGTAATACTGTACTTTGATAGAAAATCCCCAAACAGCTCTAGTAGACTGTATATTCTCAACTTAATTAAAATAATTTTAGATGATACCACACATAATATTGAATCAGTCAAACAGAGGCAAATTCCAATCTCAAGAGCTACTCCTTTTCTTAATTCCTTTTATTTCACAGTCTATTCGCTAGCTAAAAGACTTTTGTTTAGTTTCACAATACCACAGAATTGGCATTTTTGTTGTAAAGAATAAAGAAGTTCTTGTTTCATCAAAAGCTTTACTGTGTAGAGCTGCATGAAACTTGTACAATCTCTTTCCTCACATTAGCTATTCTATTTTTATTTTCTTTTCAGTTTGGTATTGTTTTCCACCATACAGCTTTGTCTCATGCAGATTGTCAAATTTGTCAGGATTCTTTATTTGTTTGAAACTTTTGAAGCATGATGGTTATTTTTCTACTAGCAGTACTAAAATATATAACCCCAGAAGATATGACTTGTATGATGATAACCTAGGCTGCAAGAAGGGACACAAGTGAATAACAGAAAACCAAATAAATAAAATAACATTACTTTCATGTGCACAAATCAGCTGGGAGTTCTTCCTTTACATGAGTTGTTGAATGTGAGTGAATCCAGTTATTTATTATGACAGGTTGTAATTAGTCAGCATGCTGCTTACATTTGCTTAAGATTCTTCTACTTGCTGCAATACGGAAGATGTTTGAATGAAAGGAAGCCATAGGACCCTTGACTGACCTAACCTACTGGTCTGTCTGGAGATATTAGTGGATTCAGTCTTTATGTGAGCAATTGGTTTCAGGAAAAATGTTTTAAACCACAGCTTTGCTCTGACTACTATCCCTTTCATTGCTTTACTGATGTCATTTATTGCAGCCTAATTTTATGTTATAAGATTATTTGGGGTAGGATTTTTTTTTAATTATTATGTATTTCTGCAGTTCTAAGCACAAGGGGAGCCTGAAATGGGGACTTGTAGCTCTACTATTATACAAATAATAACAACAGTTAACAGCCTTTTGTCTCTGAGGCATTAAGTCTACAAATTGAGCTACGTTAATGACTAATTAGTGTTTTCAGCATCTTCCCAGTGCACAAGTCAAGTAGAAGGTAATTTTCTTGGCTTTTTTAATTTGTCCTCCCCAAAGACGAACATTTTATTACATTAGATCTCTTAACATTTTTCAGGAAAAAAATGTAAAATTTTATTTTAAAATTTGAGAACAGATCACATTTAACTTGAGAAATTTCCAGCTATGGCAACTTCTAATATTTTTTCTCTGTACTGTGGAAAATCCATTGTTATGACAAAAAATGTTAATGTAAAGACTACAATGAAACAATGAGATATAAACTTTGTATATAACTTTGTCCATAGATAGAAACAGAGGGAGACAATTCGTTACCTATTCCCAGTCATTACAGAGTCCATGTGATTTTAAACATGTAGTTTTTCCTGTAAATATATTCCAGAAGGCCAGCTAACTTTCCAGGTTTGGGACAATTAGAAAAAAGTGAAAGAAAAGTAAAAAAAACAATCTTGACTGTATTTGAGAAAGAGAATATAAAAGACGAAAGGGATCTGAGAGGTTGCAATGGATCTGAACATGGATATTTTTACATGCTTGAAATTTCTTTTTAAAATTATTTTAGTCCACTGTCTTCTTGACCATGGCCTGAAGGTTTTTTCCAAGTTTTGAATATTATTAATGAATTTAGTAGAAATAAATTATAGAATGCTCTTAATAGTATATTTAAAGAAAAAAAAAAAAAACCAAAATTAAATGTTATTTTGAAGTGAAAGAAAAATTTTTCGTCCTTTGATGCATTGCAGGTTTCTCCCCACCACCACCTCATTTCTGTCCATATCCTTCCCGCTCTGTAAAGTTGTTCTCAAAACTATGTTGCTCACCTTAACATCTACAGCTCACATACTAAAGCAAAACAGTCTTTAAAGATCAACAGTAAATTAAAGGTTTCTCAAAAATAAAGAAGAGGCACTTAGGAAAAATAAAAAAGTTTATTTAACTGAATGGATAGTTCTTGCTGACAGGTCAGAAAACTTCTGGAGGACTACAATATTTTAGCTGAGGTTTACAGAAAAAGAATAACCTGCTTCTGCTTTTCTGTATTCCAGATTAATAAAATATTTTTACATTTAAGCACTAATTTCTACCCCACCCTTGAACTCCTGTCATGGGAAAAATTAACTTTCTCCTAGCTGCAGATCTGCTGTCATTTGGGAAGGGCAACAACATTTTGTTTCCCACTTCTTCCCTACTTGTCTTTTTAATTCATACATTAAGTAATGTCTGCCTTTTCCTATCTGCTGAGGGCTTGCTATCACTTTTCCTCAAATAAATAGATATGATAGTTAAAGTTGGCTTTTTAAAAACATTCAGTGCTGCATTAAATAACAGTGCTAAAAGTCTCCTCAATTTCAGTGGACAGAGATTCAAACAAACTCTCTTCTGATTATTTGTATGAACTTCCACTTCTGATTTTCTTATTACATATTTTTGTATTTTTCCTGAGTTCCATGAGTTCTTCTGTTCTTGCTCTGGGAAGACCATCAGTGACCAGAGTTTAAATTTATAGCATCATTCTGATATGTCCATCCATAGCACGGCTTCAGGAAGCATATGAGATACCACATCTGATATAGCTGTCATTCTGCTGATCAGAGTACTTTGTAGAGATGCTGGGAACATCAGTTTGAACTGCCTAATGCGGAGCAGAACGATGAGCCTGAATCTCCCATCTACTGCAGTGTTCAATCTACTAGGCTAATAACAGTATATGTAGATACAACTTGATCTTCCTCTCTAAATAAAGTTGACAACATTTCATGAGCTGTCTCTTTCTCCAAATGTTTGTGTGTTCTGGGAATGCAGATTGGGTTGGGTCTCTAATAGGAATGAAGCATTTGTAATGGACTGAGGCAGGAAATCCCAGAGAGGGGCAGTTCTGAGGTGAGCAGCAGCAAAACTAGAAGCTCAGACAGCTTTTCATTCAAACAGAAGAATATTTAATAGGACTAGCAGTAGCAGAATAGGGATTTTGGACTGAAATCTTGATCTTTACCACACTTTTGCTTATATTCAGCCTTGTGATATTCTCTCTCCTCTTTTTCTCTGCTTCCGAATCCATCGAGATAATAGTGATTTACTGCTGTTCTGCTTCATAAAGATGCACTAAGAGTCTGATCCAAGAAGTCAGTAGGATTTTTGCTACAATGAATCAGTATATCTCACTTTGCATAAAATGAGCAGCCATAAAGTGCATTTCAGGACATCATATGACCTTGTACTGTCTCCTGTGATGGTGCATGGAATTCCCTTGAAGAAAGCAACTAGAGCCTTGTTTTTACATTGTGGTGCAGAAACATTTCACCTGGAAACTGTCATTTCTCCTTATGTTTCTATTGTTGAGTCTCCATGACTTGGTTTCTAGGAGGTCAGTATAAGGCCACATCCTTGCCAGAGTTATTCTTTTTGAAACCATAACAACTAAGTCTGTGAATTTGTCTGCTTTTTGAATGTCTCTCTTTGAGAACTACCACCTCTTACTCAGCTTGCATATTTTTAGGTTGCTCATTTCTGAGGTGTGTCTTTCTGTATAAACTGTACCCCGAAAAGACATATGGAAAGGAAGAAGGAAGAGAAAACTCAATACAGTATAAGGACAGATAATCAGTTAGAACTCACCAAATCAGGAGCAGATGTAGCCCAATTAAACTCAACAGTTCACAGGTGTTCACAGGAATGACTTTAACATAAAAGCACACTTCTCTTTAGTGTTTCTTAATTTTTCTTTTCTAGAGCTCTTTAAATTTTCTATACTTCACCAAACTAAACCAGAAAAAGTAGACAGGTAATTGGAGATTATTTGGATATAATTGACTTAAAATTCAACATGTTAATTGTTTGTTTGATTTTGGAATCATGGTGAGCCATACTTACTGAGGGGATGAGGGTTAAATGATACCACATAATTTGTTCATATCATATGCTTTTGAACTCCTGGCAAAAGGCATCCACAATTAAAACTGATACACACAAGATCTGCAGGTTGCTAGAAAATGCTGGAATTCTGGTCCTAATTAGCTTCAACATGTATAATTCTTTCTCAGCAGCATGTGCTGGAATTTGTCATTGTCTCACTACCTGGACACTGTGCTATCAGCCAGGAACACAACACATATGCCATTCATTCTTTTCAAGCTAGTGCTTTCCTGACTGCTGTTTTAGGAGTTTATTGAGGGGAATGGGCAAAGTGATAATGCACACATTTTTCATGAATATCTGCTGTTATAGTATTAACATTAATCCTTTGACTTCCTATCACATTGCAGAATGGAAAGGTTTTCTTTTGCCCAGGTGCTGTAACATGTGAAAGATAGAATCCCATCTAGTATTCATGTTTTATATTGGGATGATTTTTTTTCTGGAAATCATATAACACAGATTTTGCCTTAGCATAGCTCCTAAAATGATGTGTGCTTTCTCTTCTTGGTAAGTTAAACCTTACTAAAGTTCTTACCTGCAGAAAATATTTGCATTCAGAGCGAGATGCACCTACAAGTTCAAAGAATGAGCTGGAATGTATACATGACATTGCCATCTTGAACTGCCTTCACAATGCAAACCTTACATTATTTGGCTTTATTTAACCCACTCTTCAGTTCCATTTTTCTTATGCCAATGCACACTCTGCTTCTTAAGCAAATGAGCTCTGCCTGTCTTAATTTGTTGAAATCTTCAGGATCAGACCTGATAGCCTTTAGCTTTTGGCTTTCCGGATTTGGCAGAAAATTACATTTTGTCAATAGGCTAAAGCTTTTGCTGTGTTATTTGAGAACTAATGTAGCTATAATTCTTACATTCTATTGAGTCCCAGTATTTGACTTCCCTGTAGCAATTTCCACATTAGTCTGATCTGGCTAGCAAAGATGTGCAAGCCACTTTGGCATCCCTGTGTTATCATTCGCACTTCCTCTCTCTTCATTTTATCTGTATCAGTATGCTTTTCAGAGGTATATCCAGTTAGACTTTGTTCTTGGTGATTTCTTTGCACTGTATAATGAGAAGTTATGTGGGCCTTCTGAAAACACAGGAGGAATTGCTGGAAGGTATTGGTAAAATAACAGGGCTTGAGTAATTTAGTCTATAATCACACTTCAAATATTGAGGTTACCCTTCTGAGTAAAAGCAGCATGTGGGCTCTTGTTTATATCTCCAGCCATACTTAATGGCTTGGACTGAAAGCACTGTTAAACTCAAAAAAAGGTTTTTGACTATGTACTAGGAGAGAGACGTATAGATGATTTTGCCAAATAAAACTGTTGTTGGTCCAGGGTTTTTATTTTGGTTTTTTTTTCTAATACTACTTTCCTCTAAAAAGTGACTTTTTGTATGTGCTAATGTAAGGCACTTTAAAGATAAACCACTTGTGGGATCCTACTTTGCCTCTTCTGAGGTAAATATAGCGACCTTTTCTTCCACCTACTAACAACTGATATTAGGTCTACATGTCATATCGCCATTAAGAACACCGCTGACAGCGTGTGGAGTTCTCATATTCGAGAAGGATGGCTGTATGGATCAGACAAATGGTCTAAAAGTGAGCCACAGGAGATTACTTCAGCAGATTAAAATAACTCTGTAATTCTGTTCCAGTGTTCAGTGATTCAGGGACTTCCTGAGTCAGTTTGGTGACTTGACCTTGGTCAGCAACCAGACACCCACCCAGCCACTCTCTCACTACCCCTTCCCAACAAGACAGGGGAGAAAATAAAATGAAACAATTGTATGTCTGGTGTGGGTTCCCTCATGGGCTGCAGGTGGATATCTACTCTGATGTGGGCCTCCATGGGCTGCAAGGGGACAACCTGCTTCACCCTGGTCTTCACCACGGGCTGCAAGGGAATCTCTGCTCCAGCACCTGGAGCACCTCCTCCCACTCCTTCTTCATTGACCTTGGTGTCTACAGGGCTGTTTCTCTCACTTTTTCTCCGTCCTCTCTCTCAGAGCTGCCGTGCAGTGTTTTTTACCCTTTCTTAAATACCTTTTCCCTGAGGCATCACCATCTTGGTTGAGGGGCTCAGCTGTGCCCTGCAGAGGGTCCATTGGTGCTGGCTGGAACAGGCTGTGTCCGACACAGGGCAGCCCTGGCCTCTCCTCACAGAGGCTGCCTCTGCAGCCCTCCGCTGCAGTATTCACCTCCTCCGTGACATTCATGTTTTTCTCCCATTAACATTTATATCCCCCTCAATTCATCTCTGTTCCAGGATGAAAATACCCATTTAACTTGATTCGTCCCAGTAAGAATGATTCATTCTTCTTGAGGAAGCTGTTCTTTATGAGTATAACTTCAATCGTCATTGTTGCCCTTTGCCGTACCTTTTCCAGGACCCCGCTTTTCAGATGGGAATGTCTCTGTGCACATGGAGAGGGTGGCTCAGTGGGGAGCGGGGCAGACACGTTCTCCAGACAAGCATTCCCGGGGAAAGAAGATATATTGTCCAGCTTTTTGCTTTGTTTTAGCCTGTAGGCAACCTTTATTTATGGGCTGAATACAGATTTGAGAGTTCTACCCTCTGCTTTTCCAAGATAAGGATATCACTTGACTTCTCCATGTTATAGTTTTCACTATCTGCAGTAAAATAAAAAATAAGTTAGTTATTAGGCTAGCATATAAATTAAATAAAAATTGATATTTGAACAATGATTAAAATTTTAGGTTTATGGAGTAATATGTATTTTATATAAGTCATTATTCACTGTTTTGTGGAGATGATGACAGGAGAGTGACTTCAACATTTAACATTTAAACATTTCTGAACCACAGGCATTTTTTTTTTTAAAGGTAAAAGCTGTTTCCCAGCATGACATAATAGTGAGTTTCTTGTACTTTTGAAATGTAAAGTAAAACAGTTAAGGAATTAAATTATTTAAATTGCAAGTAGAATTTGTTACTCTTTCAAGTAATTTTAAAAAATTAATAAAACATTACTTAAGTAAATTTAGTACTTATATCTCAAATATAATGTAATAAATTTCACATAAATGGATAAGTCATTATTTAATTTAAGTATTAAAACCAGATCATTTGCTAATGGTTAGCATAAGCCTGGAGAGCCTGTGGATCTTCATGCAGTAGACATTGACTATAGAATGAAACCAGTTTTATCAGTTGGTTTCCCTGACTGAGAATCTGGGGTGGCAAGATAGGAGAGGCTGGTACCATTGAGACCTGCAGGACTCAGCAAAAAAGGAAGAGCTGATGGAACTGATGTATCTCATCAGTCTGGTTCATTGCACTTCCTATCCCTGCCATAGTTACATATCCTTCAGTATTTTCTGTGGGATATATTGTTTAAAATGAGTTCTGCTAGAAAAGTGGTCACACTGCAGAATGGAAACATGCTGCAGATCACATCGGGAAACCGTTATGCTGTTTGAAAAGCCGTGCAAACCATCCATATCCCAGCTGCAAATTTGGCAGACCCAGACACCTGCCCTCAGGCCTGACCTGGGAGGCTATAGCTGAGATTCCAGAATTGCAAAGGGCCATGCTTCACAGATTAGCAGCCTCCCTAGTGTGAGCTGCCTCATGTAAAGCTGGAGCTCTCTGCAAGCCAAAACAGCATTGTGATACATCATGAGCTCCAAGGCAGAATTTTGAGTACCTGCTCTTTTAAAAATTCCTTCTTGTGGAACTTTTGATACATCTACTTTCACTCCCAAGTAGGTGATTTTCCAATTTGCTTTCTCAATCTCACTCTCCCTCTGTGTTCCTCTCCCTTAAAATATTGCTTTGATGCGTGGTTACGAACGCTTCATGCTTTCGTCCTAGTCAGTAGCGCTAGATGTTCTCTCTGGGACCCCCAACTTGAGCTGTCAATCTTGGTTCTTCAGCCTTTTCAGAGCAGGCAAGGAGTCTGGTCATTAGGGGATCTTCAAAAGGCAAAGGCTTTTGTGCATGGAAATTGAAGAACAACTACCTTAATTCTAAATCTTCTTAATTAAAACATTGTAATTAATGCCAATATTTTTTTTCCTAGAGCCTGGTAGTCACTGAATAGGTGAGTTTTACAAGGAGTATTTAAATATACTTAATGCAGTATATTTTTTTAAATTGCGTTAATAAATACAATTTAGTAGGGTATGATATGATAATAATTTCTATGAAAAGCGATTGAGAACTTCCAAAAATTGGTAATTAAACTTTTAAATTTATTCTGTCTGCTGACATACAAACTGCCTATCACAAACCATAGCCACCTCCACACTGTTTTTGTGTTCCTCTCTGCATTTAATTACATAAATGATTGCATTTTTAGTTCACCTTTCAAAACTCCATGTATATCAAGGGTCGCTGTATTATACATGACAAGTGATACAGGGTATTTTCATCAAATCCAACAATACTTGTTCATAATTACTTTTTAAACATGTAAATGACTTAATAGCATTAGACGACAATAACTTTATCTCTTCGTGCTGAAAAATACATTATGGGAAAGAAACTATTCGAGTGAGTTAGAACTTAAGGAGCTCTTGACTACTACTTCTCCTAGGGCTGGGAGTTTTGTCATTCCGGTAAAGAAATAGTGTAAAAAGCTCATCAGTCCCTTGGAGACAGCGAGCCAGAAGGAAATTAAATTATTAATCTGTGGCTAGTACAGTAGGTCTGACAAAAGCCTTTGGCTGTGCTACTTACTCATTTCCATCGAGCTCCAAGTGAGCCAAGTCACGCCTGATTTTCACCTCCTGGTTGTTAATTGGCAGTGTTCGGTGAGCTAGTCAGAAGTCTTTCTTTTACGTGGATTTTTTATTAGAGCTGGGCAGTCCACCAAAACTGGAACATTTACTAAAACTTTTTTTGTTTTTATATAAACCTGCACCACCAAAAGTAAACACATTTTCATTGGAAGCTTTACCTTTGGGGTTGCTGGAGACTTCAGGCTATCAATGATCTCTGGCTGCAGGACAGTGTTACTGTGCGGTGCACTCTACAGTATGGAAGCTGGAGAACTTGGAGATCTACAGCTTGACACATCTGTTTGTGCTTTTATGTTTAGGCTCCTTTGATAAGGGACTTTCTTGACTTTCATGGCCTCTTAAGTCCAGTCTCCAAACCTCAGGAACAGTTTTGGTGATATCCTAGGGAAATGCAGTAACCAATTGTTCCATTTCATCTCACTATCAAAGATTTGGACAGAAATTTATTATTTTTCCTTGCCTGTGTATAATAGTGTTTTACCCGTGCAAGATGCTGATATTTGTAATTAGCCTTTCAAATCAGGAAATCCTCTTCTGAATTTTTCAATTTCCTCCAGCACAAATGTTTTGAATTTTCATTACCTGTAATTGCCTGCAGTTGTCTTTGTTCAAGGAAGAATACAGAGGTTGGAAGTGTTGATTCAGTGTGTATATCTAGACTTGCGTGATTGAAAAAATCAGCAATTCATGGGAACACATTCTTATTTTCAAAAGAATTTCATTAAGATGTCAAAATGCTTCAATTCAATTAAACTAAGAACTGTATTTCAAATAGGTAGAGAATTATTTTTAAAAAATCAACATTATTTCTATTTCATTTTTCTTCTGGCTATGTCACATAACAGTAAATCCCACCTTGAACACATTATGAATGATGGTTGGGGAAAAGGCCCAAAAAAAACCCAACACTGCTCCTGTGCTGGCATCCTCTGGTGCCAGTAAGTATTTCTGCACTGCGGTTTTGGAAACAGAAATACTGAGAACAGTACCAAGAAAAGTGATCAGCTATGGGCTGGTACTAAAACTCGGTGCAACATTGTTGGAAATTCCAGCAGAGCTGGTGAGGAAAAGGAATTACTTTGAGGATCAGGTGTTGGGCATGGAACGATATCAGCTTTTATTTCTACACAATGCAAAGCTTTCACTTTACCTAAAAAAATATATTGTTAGGATTGAAATGAAAAAAAACCCTAAATATATACATTTGACCCCCTAACTCCCAAGATATTTCAATGTTTTGTCCTCGGTTTTGTCTTATGACTGTATTTTAGAATCCCAGCATTTTTTGCTGGATGGAAGTTTGCATTTCCCAGTCTGCTGTGTCCCAGATATATGACTTGAATGCCCTTTAAATGATCACAGCGTACTGTGGCCAACCACTCACTGTTTTATCATGATTGTTTAGTACTTAGTCAAAAGATTGTGTAAAAAAAAGCACATATTTAACATATTTTTCTACTCTCTTTCTTCCTGAATGTGAAAAATAATTACAAGTGTGAAATCTCAAACTCCCATAATTCAAGCAAAAAACCACAGAATTAATAACTTTTTATTTTAAAATTTATTTCTATAAAAATCGTTATTTCAGACAAACCTTGATGCGGTGAAGGAGAGGCACCAAATAATAGTACTGATGACACTCTTACACAACTGGTATTAATGTCAGAAAAATTTTAATTTTTCTACAGAGAATAAACTCAAGATGCATAATGGAGTACTGTTTCTGTGAAATTCCAGTCTTTTCTTGGGTTTCACCAATACCATGGTTTTACTCTCATTAACTGAGTAGCTACTTTTGTCCCTGTGAAAAGTTGGACAGACTGTTACCATGACTTTTTTGTCCACTTCTCCTCCAGACAAGGTAAGGTTTTTCTGTGCTGTTCTTTGCCATAACAAGAAACTCTGGGAGCCTAGCTGCATTTCACACATTGAGTCATCTTTACTTGTATGACTTAGAGAGATCCTTTCCTGATTGAGTGTAATCTCTTTCTAGCTTTATCTTCCTTACCTTCTCCTCCTTGGTATAGAAATCCTGTGCTGACTCACAAACAGTCATGCTGTGCTGCCAATTGGTTTGGGTCTGGTGCCTGAGGCACAGAAGTTGCCCATTTCCAGAGCCTAGAAGATACTCGAGATGAGCACCTTTTGCAATACGTCTTGGTTTGGAATCACCTGTGTTCATTATCGCTTCATATTTCCAGTTTGTTTCTAGCACACTGACTTTGCAGCTACCAATTCCTCCCCTGGATAGCCAAGATACGATTTATTGTATAAAGAATTGTGGCCAAATTTCATCTCCATCTATCCTGTGGTAGTGGGATAAATACAAACACCAGTTTTGACTGAAATTTTGAAGGATATTTACTCTCTGCCAAACTGGGCATGGAACTGATGGCATCACAGAAGATTAGCCAAGGCTCCACTGCTGATCCCATTACCAGGCTGCTTTACACGGCATGTCAATGCTAAAACTACAGAAAATATTTGTGAGTAGAAATGTATTACAAAAGGGGTTTGCCTGCTGTGCTGAAGAAGATCTACACTTATCTTGGGAACTTTCAGAAGATCTTAGGAAAAGCAGTGGGATATTTTTTTCCTTACTTCCTTAATTTCTTTACTGAATCATTTATGCTTGGTGTAAATTCAAATTTCTGAGTTATTAGATTCTTTGACCTGCTTGTATGTTTAAATATCAAATGCAAAAACTATGTTAAAGGAGAAAATGCATGTTCAAAACATGGGACAGAAGTACAAGAGACCAGGAAGGAATATGCTAGGCATACTAGTGAGACCTATTTTATACTTTTGTGCATCTCCCGATGTGGCGTGGAATATGGATTTTGCTGCATCATCATCTAGCAGTGTCAAGGCATTTTGTTAGGTATTCTGTGACATGGAAAAAGACATTGTATAACTTGCCTTTACCCATATTACATGCATATCATGCATGTAAACTATGCACTCATAAAAGGTCAGACAACAGTCTGGCATAAAGCTTTCAGGACTATAGTTTGAATTGGAAGTCTCATTTTTTTTATTTTGGAAAGATTATTGGTTTAAAAACTGTTGTGGTTTAACCCCAGTTGGCAACTAAGCACCACACAGCCACTCGCTCACCCTCCCCACCACCCCCAGTGAGATGGGGGAGAGAANTCATTACTATCATGTGCCCTTAAAACTGCTCTAAGAGCCAGTGTCACAGAATGAATGTTATGTTTTTGAAGAACTGTAGTCTCACAGAAATTGTGTAAAATGGAAATCAGCTCAAATTTTTAGCTTAATTTTTTTTGTTTTGACTGTAAGGACCAAATCCAGTTCCCATATATGCATGCATTTTTCCTTTTGATTTCTGTTTTTATAACAAATGAGTCATTATACAGCACTCTATATAATTCCAATTAAATATTGGTTTTTGCTTTTACAAAAAGTGCTCACATCTTCATTGTAAAAGTGCCTTGATTTAATAAATATCAACAGCACTATAATAATCTAAAAATAATCTTGTTTCTTTAATGTAACAATTTATATTTTAAGACAAGCAAAGTCCACACGGAAAAGTCAGACAGATGTTAATTTTATTGTGTAAATCCCCTTTACAATGTATGCTCCTTGATTTGAAATCAAGGTACTTGAAAATTATTGTGAAGTTGGAGAAATGATACATCAGCTAAAATATGGAGGTTTACGATTTGCTCTTCTTCACCCCATTGAGCTTTGTGTAATAGTAATGGAAAATGCCTTTTCATTAGCGCAGTTGATAAAGTTAAAACATTTCTTGATTAATATTCTCTTGCAGAAATCAGGTACTGCTATGGATTTATGCTATGGATGTGTCTTGGTGCTTGTAATTTCTTTTGTATTAAAGATATAGCTGATAAAGATTTTATTTAATAAGGATAATTGTTGTTGAAAGGTTGGATATTTAATATTCCTTAGGTACTCTACTGACAAATCTAAAAAATGTGAGAATCTCTGATACTTGACGATGACCTTCAGTGGTATTACAGGGATTTATGCAAGTCTTATTCAGGTAAATGATGCAAGGAATATGGTATTTCATTGTTCTTGTGTTGATACAGCATATAACAATAAGGCCTATGGACAACTGTATGAATCTAAGTTTTATTTTTGACTCTGCTAATTATTAGTACAGTTAATAGATGGCACCCTTTAAAATCCATATAAATCTTACTACAAGGAATTTTGGAAGCATTGCAATATTCTGATTGTATCCCAAGTAATTTTGGAATAGTCAGTTAACTGTCCCACCAGTTAAAATTAATGTAAATTACAACAGTAACAAGCACTACACGTGCATCAACTGCAGGACCTATTAATTATATCTATACAAGTTAAACATGCCTGGGAACTTTCCTGGGCACTGAGATCAGCTGGTAAGAAATGGCACCTGCCAGTGCTAGTCTTGTTTTCCAGAATAAGGAGTGCATGCAGTCTGTCTGCTGGGAACAGTCCCTGGCATACATTAACCTTCAATCCATGCCCAAGAATGGTTTGGGAGAGTGCTAGCAGGACCCCAGTCTAGAATTGTGCCAGGGTGTTATTTAAAAAAAAAAAGATGGTATAAATGATAGTCACCCAGTACCAGCACCACTGTCTAACATTTTTTTAAAATGTGGCCTTTCTGTCCCAATTAGTCTTGGACAGATTCCTCGTTGCGGCAAGTCTTCTAGAATTATTGGTGACAAAAGAATACATGCAAAGTTTTCCAAAAAGAAAAAGAAAAAACATGTATGATTCATAAAATTCAAGAACTCAGGAGAGAATAGAGTGATATAAAGGAGAAAAAAGTCAGTCAGAGAATACGTATCTGGACCAACATAACAAGTGTATAAATATTTGTGTATGCTAACACAGTTTCTGAGTACTAGCAGAAGAGAGTTCTGCTGATGCAAAGGGAGACTCAGCCGGGAAACTTCCTTGTCTTCATGCATTTTGGTAGCTTCATTTGTTTCAGAGTGTGGGACCTGAAGACCAACTCCATTCTCTGTTGGTGATTAACTCCTCTACTGCTGATGACAAATTATTCACAATTACATGGAATATTCAAAATATGTGAACAGAAGCCTTATATGCCTACAAGTGAGTTTAGATACTACATGACAAGCCAGTGGAGTTGTGTGTGCTGGCTTCCTCAAATAAGGCAGGAAGAAGAAGGACTCACTCCTTGTGCATGAACCATCAGTGTCAGAGTTCATGGAAGACAGATTTTCTCTGAAAATATTAATATGCTGTTTTCATAAACAGACGTCAGAGATCCATTGGGGATGGTTGCCAAGCTTCTGTAAGGTCTTGAAACACCATTGAAATCAATGGGATATTTAAAACCTAAAGAACTTGCTGAAGATCTCTGTGCTGCTATCTATTTCAACTAATCTTTTGTAGCATATGTAAGACATTCACAGCAATTTAAGGGTTGGCACTTTACAGATATACATATTCATTATCTTAGAATGTTCGTTTTCCCCCCTGTTGTCTTTCTCGTGAGTATCTGAACTCTTAAGGTACTGTTTTGTATTCAAGAACTTTAATTATCTTTTAATTCCACAGTGGTCATATCCTCCACTAAGTTTATGTTTAGCTTTTTCTCTCCAGGTGTCATTTCATCAGTGAGTAAAATTTGGTTGATGCTAGCAGTGAGATGCATTAGCTGATTCAGGGACATATTTCTATTTTTCTAGTGATTTTTTTCCTAAAAGAATTTATTTTTAATATTTAAGACAGAATAATCCATCGTGGGCTGATCAGAACTTTGATTTTGATCTCATCCCTGATCACTTCGGCATTGATTTAACATTATTCTTGCCTTACCAGGCAGACTAGGATAAAAACTGTCGCGTGCATTCATCTTTGTTAAAAGATGAATGAATAAGACAGGCTTTAAAAGCTTTTTAAAGAGCAACGTGCTGGAACTGCATTCTCAATCTGCATTCTTTCCTGCTGCTTTATGGGATGTACTGAAAAAGTGCTTTTTAGAGGTCAGATGATTTTTTTCCAGGTGTGGAAAAAGGATGCAAGCCATAAATTAAAAAAACTATAGGATAAGTTCAAGAGCTAGTCCATTCCCGCTACAGACACCCTATTCCCTTGAAAATCATGACTCATCAAAAGCAAGAGTTATATCTCATTTCTAGAATTCCAGCTAGCTTAACTCTTATCCATTTGTGGATTGGAATTTGCCATTTATAATAAAATAAAATAAAATAAAAAAGCCGCCTTTGTTCTGTTAACTCAGGAAAGAGAAGTACAACCTGCTAGAATAAAAAATACTTAGAGGAGGTCTTACCTGATTGTAAGTATCTAAGGGGCTTTGTGATGCACCTTCATCTTTTATTCTCCTCTAAATCAGCAGCCAACAGAGAGATGCATGACATTTTCTAACTAGCTGCCCTGTGTCATCTTTATGTTAGAAAAGAAGAAGAAATTAATTAATTCCTTGGAAGCACATGAAAAATACACAGTAACAGGGAAGAATACTCAGCATGGCCAAGCAAACATGTCCAGCATGACGGGAAAAAAGTGCTCATTGAAATACTAGGTCTGAAAATTGCCTGGCTTTCTGGGGGAACTACTTCTTTGCCAGTATTTGCATTCCCAGGTGAAGAAAAGAGATTCAAGAATATCTGCTTCACACTCCATCTTCTTTATGAGTGCCAGTCTGAGTATATTTTCCTAAACTTATGACAAAGGTTCCTGAGCTTTTCTTATTAAAATTGAATTAACAGAAACAGAGAGGTTAGGTTTAAAATTACTTCTTTGTGGACATTAAGTAATGTTAGAGAAACAGTGAGATTATGCTAAGTAACGTTGCCTTGAGCCTGTCACTACCTTTTTCGTCTGCTACACAAGCTGTTTTTCCAGCAGACAGTCTTGTACAATATATATAGAATGGGGATTTGAGTTACAGTGTAATGTAGGATTACATTTGGCACTTGGATTAGGGCCCTTACTTCCAATTCTCCTCTGGTTTGCTGTAAAAAACTAATAAGTATGTGTCAGATCCTTTTCTCTTTTACAGAGGTTTGTGACAGGGATAAACCATATTCTCCTGTTATTCTTGTTAGCTGAAGGCTCAGCGATCAGGTGCTGTACTCTCCCTCATTTATTCAGCACTGTGTTACTTTCAGTTGTGTCTTGATTGATTTGAAGTTACTTTAACATTTGTAGTCCACAGAGAAGATTAGAACACTTCCATCTGTCTTTTGAAGACTTTCTCTTAGGATTTCAAGTATGACAAGACAGACATGGCATTCTAGATCTGGAAGAAAAGTCAGTGCTGACTCATTAAATGGGACTTAGGCACAAAGTAGATACCAGAAACCAGGACCTGAAAAGTCATGGGCAGCTGTTGTCTGAGACTTACGACATGTAAACTTTATAAATACACAGTTGTTTTATATTTGACACTGAACAGACACAGTCCATGCCTTTGCATGTGCCTATGAACACCTTGACCTGGCTGATCAGCACAGTACCACCTGAATGGGGTTTAGAAAACATAACAAAGTTGTTTTCAATTAGCTTTAGTCACTTTTAGTGCAGAGTCCATTTCTGAACTCATCGTGATGGATTCTCTACACAATCAGTAGAATAATATAGGCAATTCTAGGGTGAGATTAATCTCATCCTAAACTAAACTGAACCAAAATAGGTGAGATGAATCGTGCCACAAAAGTGTCTCTGTCTCTCCATTAACAGTACAGGGAATCTAACCAAATATCTCAGATGATGATATCTGAAGTTAGGTGAAATGAAATCCACCTCTTCATATTCTTCCTTCTAGCTCCCTGGGGCATTAAATGTAGGGTGCATTCTCAGAGCATGCATAACAGACTGAAAAGACTGGCCATTGCATAAATGCAGCTAAGGCTGCCACTTTCTTTAGAATAAAGGTCTAGTTAGTGTCTTTGTGTCACATTCACAGCAGCCTAGTAGCCATGGTAACCAAAAGTGGACAATCAGTTGGTTGAGATGGCTCCAGTGATGCCGTCCTCCTAATGTACTTCCTTGCAACATCACTAAGGAAGGAAGAAATGGAGATAGAAGATAGCAGGTATGTCTCATACCAGTGAAAGAGAGGGATATTTGCAACACCTCTGTCATATAAGATCACTCTTCCCCTCTGCTGATACCTGATGTATGATGCACTCAGTGGTGAATGACTTAAGATTTTCATGGCTGATAAATTGAATTTGAAATCTATCATGAATTGTTTTAAACTTTCCACTTCATCAGTTGCAGGTATGCTCACTTTCCTGAAACAATTGTTTTGCACTACTGAAAACTAAACGCTCTATTCCTATTATTTCTATTAAGCTTGTAAAGGTCTTTCAAACTACCGATGGCATACAGTGAATCACATTTGCTCTTTGTTGTATAATGAAAAATTATTGTTTCCTGCAAGAAGCTAACACAGGTGATATTTTTGGAGTGAAAATGTGAATAATTAAGGTTTGAATGACATGATGTTACTGCTTTGGGCTGTCCCACTTGCAGATAGGAAAGAATTGGTGAACTAGTTTAACCTCGTGGTTTATGGTATCATCACACATCTCTTTGTTTGCTTTTGTGTTACTATACATCAGTGCAACATTGCTCTGCTCTCTTTTCCCTGAGTAATTACATACTGAAAGTAGGATAGCATGTAATAGCTACTATCATGCTGCCAATACAGCCTCCTGAAGTCTTTTTTGTTATCGTTATTTAGAGAGAAGTTACTCATTTTTGACAAAGAAGTAAATCCCTTCAATGGTATTATCCTTTCCATACCCATTTATTAAATCAATACATTTTCAGAGCCAATGGAGGATTGTTGATCCATGGTTCTACCTGAATGTGGTGGGTTGACCCTGGCTGGATGCCAGGTGCCCACCAAAGCCAATCTGTCACTCCCCTCCTCAGCTGGAGAGGGGAGAGAAAATAGAATGAAAAGCTCATGGGTCAAGATAAGGACAGGGAGAGATCACTCACCAATCACCATCATGGGCAAACCAGACTTGACTTGGGGATATTAGTTTAATTTATTACCAAACAAAATCAGAGTAAGATAATGAGAAAAAATAAAAATGAAATCTCACAATACCTTCACTCCACTCCCCTTCCTTCCTGGTCTTAACTTCACTCCTGATTTTCT
>VZTL01008724.1:0-38645 GCA_013400535.1 Scopus umbretta
TTATAGTTTTATTATATCATAGTATATTACTATTATTATTAAATTTATTTAGTATTAAAATTTATTATTACATGTATTTTCTGTAAGAAAGGTGAGAAGTGAGATGTAGAGATGCCTGAAGTGTTTGCTGAGCAGAGAATACAGTTTTTAGGAATATTCATTGTTAGGGATTATCTACAGCTCTCTGGTATTTGGCAGTTCCTGCCTTCCTGTGTACTAACGAATAAAAGTCTTAAAGGAGATCTGCTACATGTCTCATAGACCTCTGACAAATTACCTATTCACAGAAACCTCTTGTAAAAGATACGCCTTCATACAAATGTTTAGCAACTATGGAAGAATAACCTTACAATATATAAACAAACTGGTTTTTGATGAACTTGTTTATTTCCAAAATATTTATAATGCAAAAGCAACACAGTTTGCATCCGCTTGGAAGACTCACATAATGGAATTCCTTGCTTTTGACCCCATCAGGGCACAGAGGTGGTATTCATGGGTTTTTTTGTTTCATAGTTTCAAACTTGATGAAATTGTTTGCTCTCAAAGTGTCTCCTGGAAACCCTTGTCATGCAGCTAGTAATGTTTTAGCTAGCATCACATTTACAGTTACACTTAAAAAGGCAGCTGTGAGCAGTGAAGAATATTGGCTGTTATGAAAGTAAGAAACACAGAGACATAACTGAACAGGAGCTTATCACAGTCTAGTCTAGGTGGGATATGGGGAACCTGGAAAGAATGAAATGTGAGCTGAATCTGCTTAGTTTCAGCTGACTATCTGGATGCGAGGTAGTTCATTAACAGTGGTGACACTAAATAGGCACCGCTAATCTGTCCAGCTGGGGAATTTGTTAGACTTAAGTGACGGAAAAGGATACCACGTGCTTTTGCAGATCTTCTTATGAGGAATAATAGAATAAGAACTGCTACAAGTGTTTGGTTTTTCCTTAGAAGTTGGCCATCTGGCGTCTTACGAAACAGCATAGTCCCTTTTCCATCACATGGTCTCTGTCACGTTCCTAAGTTCAATCTGAGCAAGAAAAACATCAGCTGGGTATTTTCTTGTTACCTGATTTTTCACCTGTATTTTGTTCTGTGTAGAGACTCTCAGTTTCAGACACTGGTTGCTGTCACACTGCCTGAGCACTTAAGTGGTTCCTCCATAGGACAGAGTGCTTATTCCCCATCTTGAAGATGAGGAAAAAATATTTCGGAATACTGTCTTGCTGCAGAGATCTGTAACAGTAAGGAGTTGTGATCTAGGACATCCGAGTCCCCACTTCTGCCTTAATTGCCTGGCTATCCTGATTTTTTCTGCCCTGTCTCAGTAAGGTGTTTTTTTATGAAAGTGAAGAGCCCTGTGAAAGCAATTAAGTGACTGGCATTGCAGACAGGTCTTTCTGTAAGTTTCCTGTTTATACCCACAGCGGGGTATCTGCAGCCTTCTGTTGTTTCAGCCAGGTTTTTATAACTGTAAGCCAAACTTTTCAGATGATGAATGGCATGGCTGTCCCTCCTTCCTTCAGGGTGTCCCAAGTCAGAGTGAAGATGGACAGTCCGTCAAAGTGAGGATTAGCTTGGGAGCTCGTTCGCGTGTGTTGGGGGTCTGGACAGGTTAGCAGTGACCACCCTCAATGCAACCAGAAGAGAAACTTTTGCTTTGAGGTGGGCCCAGGTGAATTGAGGTACAGCACTGATGTGGTATCAGTCTGATACTCAGACTCAGCAGAGGGCGTTCAGCCAAATGGTTAAGGTCCTGTGCTATTTGCTAGTACCAGATTGCATCTCAGAAGAACGTGGTCAGCAGTGACTGAATCTTAACCTCTGGCCAAGGGTCAGTCTACAGCAGAAAACTTTAAGACGTGGTCATGCTAGTGGACACGAGGAAGGGAAGGGGCTCGTGTATCCAGCAGTTCAGCTCTCTGGCTCTGCTGGTCAGTACTTGCACCTGATTATATACATCTGCTCTAAATAAGTGGTAACCTCCTGTTGGTGTCATTTTTGTCTGTCTTTACAAGCCAATATGTTACCTATCGCTTCTTCAGTTCTGCTTTTCTGCACATTTACTACTCTTGTGACAGTCTGCAGACTTGACTCTATCACAGGAAAGTTGGTATTCAAGATAAGATATACCCGTAGGAGTAGCAAAATAAAACGTGTTTATTTCAGTTAAAATTTACAGAAACATTGACAAGGTCATGACTTGAGCAAATTTAAAACCATCAAGAAATGCCTTTTTTGAAGATGCTGTTATTACAGAAGGTCATATGGCTCTATTTAGTCTCAGATTTATAATTTTAAATAAAATGCAGTTAATTTAGTGTCGGTTTTGTTTGTTTGTTTTCAGGATACAACACCAGTATTTGAAGAGGAGTCAAAACCTATTTATTGTCAGAACTGTCAAAGCATTTCTTTCTGTGCGTTTACCCAGCGGTCGTTGTTGGTAGTGTGTTCCAAGTACTGGAGGGTAAGGCAAGCTAGCTGAACAACACCTGGCTGCTTTTCACTGTAGAAGCTGATTTAATTAAATTGCCAGTGAGACATTTAGATCAAGATGCTCTAAGTCCTTTTAATGTGTCTATACTGAAACCCAAATTAGCTGCTGTCTGGGCATTTTAATCTGTAATTGGTTAATGACAACTTTTCTGTTTCTTTTCAGGTTTTTGATGCTGGAGATTATTCCCTCTTATGTTCAGTCCCTAGTGAAAACGATCAGACCTGGACTGGTGGCGACTTTGTGTCAGCTGATAAAGTGATCGTATGGACAGAAGATGGACAAAGTTTCATATATAAATTACCAGCCAGGTAGTCAACAATGAAATACTCCATTTATTTACTTTTTGAGATAAAAACATGAGCAACTTTGAAGAAATATTGAGTATCTTTGGCTTTTATTCTGTTAGAAAATCATGTGGATGGTGCAGAAACTAGTATTCCATAAGCATATTTTAAAGTGTGTGTCCCCTAAATGTGTCATGTTGAAGCAATGCTCAGTAATTTAGATTGCCTCAGCCAAGATTGCTTCAGTGTTTTCTGATATTACACTAACTCTTTTTCACTTCCTAATGGAGCTGTGTGATGGGAAGACATGCATTTTGCTGTTGAACAAGTCATAAATTAAAATAAAATATAATTTAAATATATTTGCTTGTCCAGGTCCAAATAAGGAAGAAATAAGATTTTTGCTATATGCAGTAGAATGTAAATTATGATTGTATCATTGCAACAGAGTACTCTTTCAGCCCATTAAGGGAAGGCACAAACAGCTGAGTTTGTGCACGTAAATGTGAAAATATAAAATTAATTTAAAATTGGGTATGAAAGGGGTTAAATAATGTAGAATGACAAAAGTAAAATAAAAACCTTTTTTTCTGACATCCTTGTAACGTGCAAACATCTCTCTGTTCTGGGTAGAGATACAGTTTTATCTTGGAGATCCTTGAATGTTCTCACATAAATCTCACCCTCTTACATGATCAGAGCATAAGGATGTGAGCAGATCTATCTGGTGATCTGTCGGAGGAATCTTTGGGTTTGGTGTGTTTTGGTCCTGAGTCTGAGACCAGATGTGTTGAAGTCCAAAGCAGACCTAAAGCCAGGCTTCTTTCTTTTTTCCTTCAGTTCTGAATGTGTGTGGAAACCGAGCTGGACACATTTGGAGCAGTTATTAATTGACAAAGTATACCCTGTACATTAAAATTAGGGTAATGATCTGCTATACACAGTATTAGCAATTGAAAAAATGTAATGTTTAAGGGCTTGGAGGTTGTTTTTGCTTAGTATTACTACATCACTAGCTAACTAAATGATGACTCTCTAGTAATACAAGGAATTTTATTCCTTTCTGTTTGTTCTTAAACCCAGTTGTCTACCAGCTAGTGATTCATTTCGCAGAGATGTGGGGAAAGCAGTAGAAAATTTAATTCCGCCTTTATTGTACAGTGTGTTGGACAGAGCAGATAAACAGGTAAAATGCATTTCTTTGGAGTTTCTTTTGTGGACTGCATTCCTCAATGAGGGAGTTGAAGCATGCATATATCATGACCAGTTCTTCTCTTTCAAAGTAGACTTTTAGGATTTCTTCTTTTCCTAGAGAAAGTAGACAGATGCAATTTCTGTGCTGTTTGGTTTGGTTCTTGTCATTTTTCAAATAAACGCAGAGGTTAGTTTCTGGTCAAGTGAATCTTCAGTTCCTATATACTAACAGTTTGTCATTCATCAATGCCTGGAGAATTACCAGTCAAATTATGATGTGCATGATGATTTAGGCAGTAACTGAGCAAGAGCTTTTAGAATCACAACTTTGAATCTGAAAGCTTAAATCCTTGCAGAGTAAAGAAAATAAAATTTTGTTTGCCAAAGTCTTCTTTGAGTTATGCTTCAGTTTTGTATTGTACTGTGAACTGTGTCTAACATAAACTAATATATCTACGACTGCTGTATGATGTATCTAGTACTTATACCTACAGTACTAGGTATGAGTAACTGATTTACAAATGCTGTTATTACAAGACTATCATTTTTTTTTAACTTGACCATTTAATCTGTTGCCAAATTTGGATATTGAAACATTTATATATTTGATTTTTATTTTTTTTTTCTTTATGTTGTCAATCAGTATTAAAACATCTTGCTTCTGTTGCGGAACATGTTCCTTACTGGGTAGTGTAACTTCAGCTCACCATTGCAGTTATAATGTTAACAATTTTAGAATACACACACAGATACATAAAATATTCTAAATATGAAAATATTTAGAAGAAAACCAAATATATATATTAAAAAATCTTTTTTCCGCTCCCCTAAACCTGTGACTTGTTTTGTAACCAACCACAGTTTCTTCTGATTTGTATTGCTGTATTCTTTCTCCGGTAAGAAAGATAAAGCATAAAGTAGCTAGTTTTTGTCCTGCTTTTAAAAGATACGGTGGATTATGTTGGGAGAGTAAACTTTGAGGTTAGTACATGGTTTGCATGTGTTCTGAAGTTGTTAATTTATTTTTTTAACAGCTACTAATATGTCCTCCAGTTACTCGATTCTTCTATGGACATAGCGAGTTTTCCTATAAGCTGTTAATCCAAGGAGATTCTTCAGGGAGACTGTGTATTTGGAGTGTGCCTGATACTCTTGAACAACAAGATGGTGCAAAAGGTATACTTAATTAACAGTCTTGTTGCCAAGTCTTTTAATGGACATCTCTACATATATATTTTTTTTAATGTGTTTTATTGCTGGGTAAAGCACTGCTGCTTTTCCTACAGATCTGTGAAGTTGTTTTTTTTTTAAGTGTTAGCTTCTAAGAGTTATAGTAAGTTTATTTTTTCATATATGATCAAAATCTTGATTTACTTGGAATACTTCTTAGGTATTAAGTTTTAACGCTTTATTCCAAATACTAGCTATGGTTATTGCTGTCTGCCTATATAACTTCCTCTTGTAGCTTAAATGAGATACTTCTCCAGTTCTCACATATGTTGTTTCCATGTGTTGCTGTAGCTTCACTCATGTAGTCAGTAAACTAATCTCCATTATGTACCTTTTAAAAGGTTCAAAGTGTTGTAACATGGTGTATTTAAATTTTTGAGATCTTTTCAGAAAACCATTCCTAATTTCTGTTCATGTTTTGTTTTGTTTTTTTAAATCCTCTTCCTACCTCACCCTTCCTTTGTTGTGGGGGGTTTTTTGGTTTTTCTTTTTAAACAGGACTGCAAACAACCACTTCAATATCCCTCCAGGAAGCTTTTGATAAACTTACTCCTCGCCCTGCTGGGATTATAGACCAACTAAGCTTAATACCAAACATCAATGAACCACTTAAAGTTACAGCCAGTGTGTATATCCCAGCGCATGGACGTTTGGTTTGTGGTCGTGAAGACGGAAGCATTGTTATTGTGCCAGCAACACAAACTGCTATAGTCCAGCTGCTGCAAGGAGAGCATATGCTTAGGAGAGGTATGCAAATAAGCTTTTGAAAAACACGGCTGGATTACAGTGTGCGCCTGTCATGAAATATGCTGAAGTAGAAATAATTTCACAAAGTGAGGATTAAGTCATTTTGCAAGTAGAAATCATATAGCCGTTTTCTTAACACTTTTGGTGTTCTATATGTAATGAGAAACCGAAGTAATTAATTAACTGTTGCCAGCTTGCATCAGGGTTTGTTTTTTTTCTTGGGGGAGCGGTGGAAGTCCCTTCACTGGAAAGCCTTGAGTATTGCTCCTGGGGTTTTGAGGTGCAGTAGCAGAGACAGGGTGCGGGACATCTCCTGTCTCTCTTCCAGTATTGTTCTGGGCCCTGGGGTATCAGTGTGCCTGTGAAGATCTTCTTGGGAAAATAATGAATCTAAATGAGAGTTCTTTGCGCATCACGTCGTTAGTTGAGTGTTACATATTGGCCTGCTGTTGTACACTTTGGTTCCAGATATTTTAATACTTTTGCGATCACAGTTGCAGAACAAATATTTGGGTTTTGATTTTTTTACGAATGCTGATAAATGAAAAAGACATGCAAATATTTTTCTGCAAGTATACATAAGAGCTTGTCAGTTGTATACAAGGCTGTTGGTTGTACTGTTTCCTTTATATAACTGATTTACTTTATAGAACTTCATAAAAAATATTTTTTTTCTTAATGTGAAGTTTGATTGTCTAGAAGTTGATACATTATTCTGCAAATAAGTGTTGGTGATTCTTGCCCTCATAAAAATACAGAAGTGCCTGTGTATATTCCACATAAGGTTTGCTGTGCTTGCTAGAAAGCATAATCACATAGAGGAAGAAAGTTCAACTATGTCATGCAGGTATTGCATAGAATACTTGATTCTGGTATTTAATTTATTTGGCCCATTTTGTCAAATTTGCTATTTAAAAGGACAGTTTTTTCTAAGCATCTCTTGCAATAGTTAAATGATTCTCATTCTAACCTTTTAACTAACTGCGTAACATTGCAGACTTGCACATCACTGTTCCAGTCAGTGCAGAGCAAGATTATGCAGTTTTCCTGGTACTGGTCGTTTCGGTTACAATCTTGAATAAATTCATGTTTGACAGGGAAGAGAATTTATTTTTTTCTCATCTTTGTGGCCTTTTAATGTTTTTTTTTTCCTGGTACTTTGGGGGTAAGGGGGATAAGCTGTTTTAAGACAGCTGAATTACTTTAAAGTGAGGTTGGACAGCAGGACAAAAGGAATCATTCATCCATGTCCAGTAGAAAAAATTATGAACATTTTAAAAAGAGACAAGGCTAATTCTGTAAGAACTTCTGTCAAAAATTGCAGTATGTCTGTTTTGTTTTGTTTGTTTGCTTTTAAATAAAGAACAGTGTTTTGAATTGTTAACTGTTCTCTTGACATACATTTTCTTTTCTCTTTCTCCCTCCACCCTTGCCTTTCCTTTTCTTGTGCCCCTTTTCACCTCTTACTGAATTTCTCAGGTTGGCCACCTCACCGGACTCTGCGAGGCCATCGAAACAAAATTACATGTTTACTGTATCCTCATCAGGTTTCGTCTCGTTATGATCAAAGGTATTTGATCTCAGGTGGTGTGGATTTCTCAGTCATCATATGGGATATATTTTCTGGAGAGATGAAACATATCTTCTGTGTACATGGTGGAGAAATTACACAGCTTCTAGTTCCACCAGAAAACTGTAGTGTAAGTTTTACATACTATGTCTGATAACCTGCCTCACGCTTTCCATAAATGGTACAGCTCCTCAAATCCTTCTTGAGAATGTGGATGTGATACGAAATACTGAAGATTTAGCACTGACCCAATGTGTAACTCTTGCAGACTGTTTTTAAGAGTTTAACTGTTCTGTCAATCTTGGTTTTGTTCACATCATGAAGGATTAAAAACAGTAACTTGGATGAGTAGGTAGAATTTAATGAACAAAATGCCGTTGATTTACTTGAAAACCATGGCTTCTCTTTTTTGCTCAACAAAACAGGTCCTAATACCTCTTTGCTCTTTATGACATGCAAGAGGCGGGATTAAAGAGGGTTTTTGCAAGTGAAATTCTGTTCCTAGAGACCTCACTGAGTTTAGCCATAGACTTTTGTGCCTATGTTTTGTTTCTAAAATAAGTTGTTGATCACCATGCTTGGTCCAGTGAAGAAGATATAGTAAATCAAACCATTTGCATTGATTAAGATTTCTTTTCCTTTTTTTTTTTTCCTCCCCCCTTCTATTAGGCAAGAGTCCAGCACTGTATTTGCTCTGTTGCCAGTGATCACTCAGTAGGTCTTCTGAGTCTGCGGGAGAAAAAATGCATCATGCTGGCATCCCGTCATCTTTTCCCTATTCAAGTAATAAAATGGAGGCCTTCTGATGACTATCTGGTGGTAGGATGTTCAGATGGGTCTGTGTACGTCTGGCAAATGGATACTGGTATGGTTAAGTTCAAAGACATCGATTAAACAAATTTTTTTAATAGTATTTAGTTATAGTTCTGTATAAGTTGCATCTGAGAGAACAGTTAAAATCGTTTTGCATATTTATAGTTGGAAATTTAGCACTCCACATATTCCCAAAATGTGTAGATTTTGTAAGCCTTTGTTAAATACATATCTTCGTATTTGGAATAACTCATTTACATTTGGAGAAGTATAGCTGTATAGCTTGCTGTGGCTATCTTCCCCCTATGTGTTTTCCTAGTTACCTTTAGAGAGACTAGTTAAAATGGTGGCCATGCTTGTAGGATCCTCTCAGTTTATTAGTGTCCATGCTTCCTCAGCAATTTTCTTGAAAGCTTGTTGTAGAAGTTCAGCGTCTTGAATCTACAATAGTTTCTTTCTCTGCAGAGTGAAGAAAGTGGTTTTTTTGTATTGTTTGGTTTGTTGTTTGGAAACTAAACTAAAGAAACTAAAGTAAGCTGAAGTAAACTACAGAGACTTTTAGTAAGAAACTAAAAATGAGCCTTAACAGAGTGGGCAACAAGGCATAAAATAAAAACAGTTTTGTAGGAAATTTTGTGATATTTGAAAGGGAGAAAGTGAGGAAAAATACATCAAAATATATGCAATATGTAATTACCTTTTTAACTCTTTAACTCATTTAAGAAAAAACCCACAAACCTACAATGATGTATGAGTGTTATTTTCAGCTTATTGTGAAAACCAGATGAGAACTGTTTTTTTACTGAAACTCTAGAAAGCAAAGAGGAAACAGAGATCCGTTGTGGAAAATTTAATCCACACAGGTAGTTGGGTGGGAGAGGGAATTCAAAATGATTGAAAACAACCTTCCACTAAAAATGTTGAGCAACTTGCAGTCATCACTCTCTGGTCAGTACAGAATCACACTGTGGTGTTTTGGTTTTGGGTTTTTTTTTAAACTTGTCTGGATTTTTTGTCAATGTGTTTTTTCTTTACACAGTTCTGCTTTATGGAAATTTAGGAAAATTCTATCCCATTAGGAATATGAGTCCTGAAGATAGCTGGTAATGCAATGGAAAGTTTTATGCATTGCGTCCTGTGGTGTAAATTATTTTCGCCCATGGTTGTACTTGTGATATTTTGGACACTCTGAATTGTTTCTGCTTAAACTCGTGCTTTTCAAAATATTTGCAGGTGCGCTGGACAGGTGTGTGATGGGAATAACGGCAGTGGAAATCCTGAACGCCTGCGATGAGGCAGTCCCAGCGGCTGTGGACTCCCTGAGCCATCCCGCCGTCAACCTGAAGCAGGCCATGACGCGGCGTAGCCTGGCTGCTCTGAAGAACGTGGCGCATCAGAAACTACAGACCCTGGCCACAAATCTGCTTGCTTCTGAAGCGTCTGACAAGGTAAGTTGTGTCTCAGTTCATCTGTTTTTAATGCAGTACCCGAAATGTTTATTTTTGTAAATAAATGAATAAAATAGGGGAAGTCTTCATTGTTGTAACTGAAAGGGTCTTATCCAAAGCTCTCCAAAATTTTAATAGAAAGACCTAAACTAGCTTTACTTGGCCTTGGGTCAGTCCTAGGAGTTCACTTTCCTGATACAAAAGGTATCGGTCTTCTTCAGTGTCATTGTGCAGTTTCTAATGCAGGTGGTGTTATCTAGAGTTACATTCTAAAAACACATTTCACTTATGTTTTTTTCTAGTTTGTGCTCTATGGTAGTGGTTTTCCTTGCTGAAGTCTAGTGCTTTTAAACTTCCTCTTCGCTATCTATAACTCTGTACTGCTTTCACTATTTTTTTCTCTAGGTTCAGTAGGAACAGAGGTTATGCACTAAATAAACTTTTCTCTTTCTAGATAGGTAGTAATATATTTTTAATATCAACCAACACAGTCCCTTCCATATCTCTTTAGACCTTGTTCCCCAATTTATGTTACTGTTTATGATGCTACCTCCCACTTCAGCGTGCATTCTACTGGTTTTTTTTTTTCAGGTTGAGTTTATTTAAAATCTCGATTTAGCAGGATTTCATAGAACCTGGAATATTTGCTCCATTGTATACGATCTGTTAATTTGTAGTATTGATGGGTAGACAAGGAATCAGCCTGTGATCCATATCCATCAGAAGCAAATCTCCCCCTTTTCATTTTGTGCTAACTTTGAGGAATGTAAACAGCATTGATCTGTTTTTTCCCCTCTTNAATATCATAACCGTAAGAGTTGTTCAAGTGTTAGAGCAATAGCTGGATGATGAGCCTGCACATGAGTCTCTGAAGTCAGAGGATGTTTTTTCTCCATCCTGGTTATTATTGCATAAGCTGGAAGTACCCTAAATACTTCAAAATGGGGAGAAGTTCCTTTTTTAACAACTAGTAATGAGCTCTTTTTCTGAATTGGTATCTCACAATAAGAAATAACTTGGATTTCAAATTGTGTAAAGAGTAATTTTTACATTTTAGCATTAGTTTTATTGTTCTGAAGAGCAATATGGCATGTATCACAAGAAAAGCTAGCACGGTGTAAAAATTTTAAGGAACTTCGGTACGGAGGATAAAACGGTACAAGAGTTAGTTCTGAATATCCTGTTAATTTTAATATGCCTAATTATTATTCACATTATTTTTTGATTTGGATTCACCATTTTGAAAACTAGCAGGTGGCTAACAGCATCACATTGCAGAGATGGTAGAGGTGGAACAAAAAAAGCAAACAGTAAATTTTAGATACAGGCTTACTTGTTGATGGTAGTTTAGCTGGTGGGCTCGATAGCCTGTCAGTGCAGGTTGTCAGAGGAGAGCTTGAAGGAGGAGCTTTCTCTTGGGCTTTGCAACATACATTTCTGGTTTGGCCAAATCCAGAGAAAATGTGTCATAGTTTAACCCTAGCTAGCAACTCAGCTCCACACAGTTGCTTGCTCACTCCCCCTGTCCGGCAGGATGGGGGAGAGAATCGAAGGGGAAAAGTGAGAAAACTTGTGGGTTGAGATAAGAACAGTTTAGTAATTGAAATAAAATGAAGTAAAATAGTAGTAGTAGTAATAATAATATACAAAGCAAGTGATGCCCACTGCAATTGCTTACCATCTGCTGACCGATGCCCAGCCCAGCCCCGAGCAGCAATCGCTGCCCCCCCACCAACTCCCCCCAGTTTCCATACGGAGCGTGACGCCGCCATATGGTATGGAATAGCCCTTTGGGTAGGTTGGGTCAGCTGTCCTGGCTGTGCCCCCTCCCGACTCCTTGTCCCCCTGGCAGAGCATGGGAAGCTCATGGAAAGTCCTTGGCTAGTGTCACCACTGCTCAGCAGCAACTGAAACATCAGTGTGTTAGCAGCAGTATTCTCATCCTAAATCCAAAACAGCACTGTTCCGGCTACTAGGAAGAAAATTAACTCTATCCCAGCTGAAACCAGGACAAAAGGTAAGTCCTGACCTTGTGAGGGTTTTATGAACTTTGTTACAGCAAGAGTATGACCCCCTGACTTCTAGATTTTTATCTTTTTGATTAGTAGAAGGAAGTGCAAAATTATCTAGAAGGAAACTGGAAAAATACCCTTAGAGTCGTGTATTGGAGAAGTATGTGGGAGGCTTTCCATGCCCCAAGCAACTTGCCCTAGTGCATCTGGCTTTGAGCAGGGTGTTGGATTAGAGGTTCGCCAACCGCAGCGATGCTGTGGCTGTGTCCTGCTTCCGTTCGCTCTTATTGATGATTCTAGCACTCTACCATTCATGGTAATTTTTTTCCTAATAGAGACCTGTCAAATAGGACAGGTATTAAACATGTTTAGTCTGTCAATGCCATTCAAAAATGTTACCCAAGTCCAAACAAAAAAGAGCTTGTATTTTCACTTCTGGTTTCCTTTTCATTAAGGCAGACTGCTCATGTTCTGGTAGTCTGGGCTGTGACCAGCAGAGCGCAGCAGAGCTCCGCTCCCAGCCGCCCGCTGGCTTGGCTTTTGTCGTTTATTTATTTATTTTGCCACCTTCTGTTATATTCTGTTTGGAAAAGAAATGTCACCTGTAGAGAGCACTCCTTAGAACACCACCATCGTGTTTCCACAAACATACGTGTGCTCAGACTTGCGTGCTGCTATTCCTGCTGCGTTCAGTATGACTGTGCGCATATGTATGAATGTTGCACTTGTACGTGCTGTGCACACGTGTGCGTTTTATGCGCAGGTTTCTCAAGGATAGTGAAGGCATGGCTACCTACAGAGGCATGATACGCAGCACAGCAAAGTCTGGTCTATACCAGAGGGCAGTGATGATTAATAGCTAAAATATTGTGATTATATTGTTGCTTTTAATGTTACCGTTGTGACCGTTACCAGAGAGCATTTCAGAAAAAGTTGCCTATGTTACATGCTGAGGAAATAAGTAGGTTTTTTAATAAATAAGGAATATGTGAATAAATAAGTGCCTATATATAATTGGCAGTTATTATTTATTGGCATTTAATTCTTTCTATTCTGGTTTCAGTTATCCATTATTTGCTTCTCATGGCAAACTTGTTTAATATGCATAGTTTATTCATTCTCCGAGTTGGCCAGAGGGAAAGGGGCAGAATTTGGCTTTTTGCTCTAGTGCTGATTGTGTTAGGCCCTGGCTGTTTGTCTGGCACAGTGAGCTAGCCAGCGCTGCAGCTCCTCTGAGAAATGTAAGAACGGGGACTGAGGAGAGGATAGTCTCGGTTTGATTTTTCTTTCATAATTCCTGTGACCAAATGTGAATTTTCCTTCTGGTTGTGCCTTAACTTTGTGACATAAGTGACATGAATTTTGAGGAAAGACAGAAATTAAAACTTACTTGATTCTAGTGGAATAGCAGACAGTGTTGAAGGTTGTGCCAGGTCTTCATTTCCTTGTTGGAGAGTCTTTTGATATATTTTGAATATTGCTTTGTGTATGTGCTTTTGGTACCTGGTTGGTTGGTTTGTTACAAAATGAGTGCATTGGAATAATGTAAAATATTTATGTGTATTTGTTGAGAATCATTCTCTGAGAGTGAGCAAGAACTAGTGAGTGCAGGAAGTAAACCAATAATCGTATTTGCCCATCTCCACTTCAACACCATACTGTAAAATACACGTGGGTATTCAGTCTAAGTAAGCAAAATATTAGCAGCCTTAAATTAAGAGTCTGCAAATTAAGTAAAGTATTAGTGTGGTAGAAAAATGAAGATTACAATATCAAGGAAGACTAACACAGTGGATTTCTTTAGATAAATACACTTTCTGTGTGTATGTTTAGACAGGATTAAAGGAACAGTTTCTTACTCTTTTTTTTTTTTTTTTCTCCCCTGTGCCCCTTGCTGTGAAACAGTCAAGGGGAGAGGTTATTCTTGAGTTGCTCCAAAGTGGCACTCGGAAGTGAATTGCAAAGAAGCGGTGGCTGGATCATCAGCTGCTCTTGACGGCAGGTCAGGGTACTGAGCCTCTTTTGGACAAATTGGTTTCCAAATATAAAGCCAATGTACAGCTTTGAAGAGGTCAGTTTTTCCTCTGGAGATTTTTACTGTAAAAAGCAATCTTACGCTCTTCAGGGATATACCATAACTAATAGCCTCAGAAAAAGCAGAGTGGTTTATGAGAGACAAATTCCTGTGAATGAGAACCTTGAGAATTAAAATAATATGCTTATTTCAAAGCGAGGTTTGTACGCTGGAACAATAATTGAGCATGACGTGGTGGATATTATATTCTTTCATGCCAACAGCATCTGGGGGGCCTTTACCTCTGTAAAGGAAAAAGAATATATAAAACTTACTTCAGTTCACAAACACGCTATGATATCTGTACAAAACTTAAAGCAGTCAAGTAGTTGTAGGACTAGAAATGCTTACTGTCATAAAAAAAGCCCTTGAGAGGGAAAATAAACGGTAGGCATGCATGTCCAATTTTCCAGTTATAAAATGTTAAGTAGAATATGCATTTGTTTCTGTGATTCATAGTGATAAATACAATTGTTAGTGTTCAGAAGTAGAATTAAAAGGGTTGGAAAATGCAAGATAATGCGTGTTGGTAGAAATAACGTCGTTTTACAGCTCAGCAGATTTTCAGTGGTGACCGCTCCTGTGGCCCAGGGTATTTAAGGCTTCATGAGATGTGCACATTGCTTCATGTCAATGAACAAAGGAAGCAATATATCTGGTGTACATAGCATAGGGTAAAATCTATGACGTGTTGGTGTACCTATACAGAATGTACACATTTTTGCGTGATATATAGAGTGTATGTTAGTTATTTGTGTCGTTTGTATGTATTTATAGTGTATATGTATATATATATTCATACCTATTTGTAAATATATATACAGTGTATATATAAAAAACTGCAAGCCTTGTTAATTTCTAAATAACTGTCTTGCTGTCAAATGTGCTTTTGTGGTTTTAAAAAGACCCCAAAGAATGGAAATTTTAGAGACTACCAGACTGAAAGAGTTTATATTAATGTTAAGGCTGTTTACTTACAGATGAGAAAGGACATAGGAGTTTTGACTGTATTGCTTTTATTGGTGATATATGAAGAACTTTGGGGTTAATTCCGCTTTCAGTAAAGGTTGATGTTTTCTGAAGAAACCTGTATCAGTTGTGGAGAAAATACTGTTTCTCCTGCAGCCCTTCTTAGGCTAGTGTAGGGTGATGGCTTTTATGTGCTCCCTTAGACTTAGCTGTCAGCTGAGCACAGGGTTTAACTTCTGCAGTGACAAGTACAAGCATCAGGAAAGCTTTGTCATCACTGAACCTAGTAACTGCTTCTCCTGTAGGTTTTTCTTGCTCTGACTTTGTCATTCTGCGCATCAAACATGAATATTCAACCATATGTCTTTCGGGCTGTTAATTAAATGGCAAAAGAGGAGAAATAACATTTTACTTACATCTGAAACGGGGTTTACTGCTGTGTCAAAGATTGTCTTTTTCACTTGTTTGGGAAAATGACTTGAGCCTAATTTTGTGTAGGTTATGGAGAGAATACAATTCTCACAATACTTAAAAACTTACGTTAATGTTCTTTTGTCTGATCTCCTTTTCTGACTTTTTTCAGCAATCCTTTGGCATTTTAATTTTCTTTCTTTTTTTTTTTTCTTTGTTTTGTTTTCTTCTTGGGACAAAGGGAAGATGGAAGAAGATGGACTTAAGTAGTGGAGTGAACCAGTGACACATTAATTGCGTATCTGGACAAATTTATTAGTAGCTTATTTTCCAATAGTATACATTACGGCTGTACTTCAGTATCCAAATATGAAATATTTAATGTGTTTTAAGTTTGATAACAAAATACTGAAATGTTATTGTTCCTTGGGGTATAACTATTATCTTCCAGAATTCATGAGAAAGAAATGTGAACTTCTGTCTTATCTAGAGACCTCTATTTATCTGATGAACTTCTGTAAGTGAAGTTTCTGTATTTTAGGGGTGTAACACTTGATCACAAGTCTGAAATTCCTGACATTGTGAAAAATGCTGTAAAATTATTCACTGATATTTTCAGAACGTTTGTCATAACATGTTATACTTATGTGAGTTTCAAACTTCCATCACCCACAGCTTCCTTAATTTGTGAATTAACTTTGTGAAAAGTGTTAAGAGTAATCCAATGAAAATGTCAATTTTTTTCTTTTTTTTTTTTTTTCTTTTTTTCAGGGGAATTTACCTAAATACTCACATAACTCCCTGATGGTTCAAGCTATAAAAACTAACTTAACAGATCCAGATATACATGTGCTTTTCTTTGATGTAGAAGCCCTGATTATTCAGCTGCTGACTGAGGAGGCCTCCAGACCCAACACTGCACTTATTTCTCCAGAGAATTTACAGAAAGCCTCTGGCGGGTCTGACAAAGGAAGCTCCTTTTTGACTGGTAAACGAGCAGCCGTCCTCTTCCAGCAGGTCAAGGAAACAATCAAAGAGAATATAAAAGAGCATCTTCTCGATGATGAAGATGAGGATGAAGAATTGATAAGACAGAGAAGAGAAGATGGTGACCCAGAATATCGCTCTAGCAAATCTAAACCATTAACTTTATTAGAATATAATTTAACCATGGATACAGCAAAGCTTTTTATGTCCTGTCTTCATGCCTGGGGCCTGAATTCTGTTCTAGATGAGCTTTGTCTTGATCGTCTTGGGATGCTTAAGCCGCACTGTTCAGTGTCCTTTGGCCTCCTGTCTAGAGGAGGCCACATGTCTCTCATGCTTCCTGGCTATAATCAGCCTGTAGGCAAACCATCATACGATAGCGTGGAGTTAGGAAGGAAGATGTCCATTACAGAAGGACTGGGAAAGGGGACATACGGTGTATCGCGTGCCGTCACCACTCAGCATCTCCTGTCTGTTATCTCACTGGCCAACACGCTGATGAGTATGACCAATGCAACTTTTATCGGAGACCACATGAAGAAAGGTCCGACCAGGTACGGCAAGTACTCACTTGAACTTGTGATAACTTTCTTTCAGAGTCTGTATTTTAATACAGCATTTTATTTCATTTAATTTTACTGTGGGGTTTTATGTATTTAATGGCTATGAAACACTTTGCTACCTAGATGGAACTGAGTGTATTTCTTCTTTCTTGAGTGTAGTATTTTTTATGCCAAGATAGCAATATAGTTTTGAATGGAGTTACATAACTTGTAACGTCGACAGAACACAGAGTTATATTAACACTGGTAGGTCTGAGGCCATTTTTGCCCTCCTTTTTAGAACTTATTGTTTGTAAAGAGTTTTTATGATGAGTAGGTCAAATCAAAATAAATTGTACAGATGAACTTTTTATCACCAAAAAATAAGCTTGCCTAGGAATTGTAAATGAGATATACTTGTTTTTCCTGTCAAATCAACTGTTTTTTAAAGGGTTGCTTTTCAAAGTTTGTTTAGTCACAGTATCTTTAGCAAATAATCTCTTCCCCTCCCCCCCCTTCCCTTATCCTCCCCCCCCATGTATATTTTATGTTTAGGCCACCTAGGCCAGGCACTCCTGAGATGTCAAAAGTGAAGGCACCCCCTTCAATTTCAAGTCATGCGGCCCAAGGACAAATTAAGCAAGGTAAAAATCACTTGCTTTGGAACAATTTGATATGTCATTTCAGCTCTTGACACTGAAGTTACCACCTTACTATCAAGTGATAAAAATACTGCTAGCTTCTATGTGGGAGGAAAAAGTAGTGTCATATTCTACATAAAAATTTTAATGACTAAGATCTTTTTAAGAATCAATATAAGATGCTGATACTGTCATGAAGTCAGTCCCTGACAGTGGATTTTTGCATATTTTAAGTGCTCCCAAACATTCTGGTGTTGACAGTAAGAGGTTTGAGGTCTGTAACTAAGGGCTAAACAGCCTAATACAAAAATCTTTATGTATGTTATAAGCTAATGCATAAAGGTAAACACATCTAAGTAGCATGTATACATTTCCTCTCCTTCTTGTGAGGCAGGAAGAAGTTTATTTTAACGCTACTTCTACCACTGCTGCTATTTTCATCACTTGCAGTTATGAAAGATGGCAGTGGGTGCTGCTGCAGGATCCTTTAACAGTCTGCGTTGTGCCTTTCCTTTCACAAGTATAATGGTGAAGTACAGGAAGCAGAACACGGGTGATGTAAAAGAAGGATGTACACAAGATGAGACATGAATTTTCTACTGGAGTAGAGTGGAGTGGGGACTAGAGCTTCCTCCGGGCAGCAGGAGCACGGGGAAGCCGTCCTGCTGGGACTGGAGAGATGAGGAGGAGGAGGAGAAACCTTCCTGCTCACTCTTTAAACGAGAGCAGCTGTTTGATGGGGCAAATGAGTGACTCCTCTTAATGCCAGAAATAAGGTGAATGTGAACCACTGTGATGTGGCCAATTATGACTTGAGCTCAAAACTGAGGAGCAAGTGAGCTGCTGGGAAGAGCATGGGGTGACCCTTGGAGGCAGCCGGCGCTGGCTCGTGGGGAGCGAAGGCAGCGCAGTGCAGTGCAGCGCGAAAGAGAGGGGCAGTGCTTACCCACGGGGCTAACAGGGGAATAAAACCCGCATGAAGGCTGTTTATGGCTTGAGGGGAATGTATGTTTGTAACCTTTGTCGTACGTGTTTTGCTCTATGATGAACAAAGAGGAAGGGTGTACACGTCACTGCTCTTTTTACAGTTCTTTGGGATTTTTGTGGGCGTGAGCCCAGCTGCGTGCATACACCGTAGGGCAGAAGAAGAAAGATTTTTCTTTTTTTCCTATTATGTGTTTAGGGTTTTTTGGGTTGTGTGTTTTTTTTTTTTTTTTTTTTTCTTAGCTAGTCTATAAAGCAGATATCCTTCAGGACTTACTTGAAACTTACTTTTTACCTTTGAAAATTGCGATTATCTTTTATTTTTAACTGTTAACTATTAAAATCTTGTCTTTTCAAGCTATGTGAATATGGAGAAACTTGCACTTTGTAAAATGATTGCATTTTGCAGGATATAAATACTTCATCATAGTGGCATTTACCACAATGTACCGTCTTTAAAGATGTGCATTAAAGACCTATGTACATCTTTAACTTTAAACTGTGGAACTGCTCTTGTATTAGCTAGGAGGCGCAACAGGTAACTTATACATCAGCTGTGTGATTTTCTTCATTCATGTTTTTTTTTCATGATCAAGGGTGCCACATAAATAGGGAAGCCGCAGTCAATAAGAAGAAGCGGAAATAAATAAAAAAAAAAAAAATTCATGTGCAAAAAAAGTGGGATGTTTATATCTGAGAAGGAAACTTGCCCATCACCAACACTTGTGTTTATCTATTCTTTTCCTAAATGTAAATATTAATTAACTGTGATCTTTGGCTGCAAAGGGAAAATCGGGTTCAGGAGTGGTATGCATCAAGTTTTTTTTTCATGATCAAGGGTGCCACATAAATAGGGAAGCCGCAGTCAATAAGAAGAAGCGGAAATAAATAAAAAAAAAAAAATCAGGGCTCTTGTCTCAACATGTGGCGTTTTTCTGGTTTGGGGGTTTTTTGGTTTTGTTTTTTTTACAGCCATTTACTTCTCCTCTTTGAAAGATAATTATTTGAAAGGTCAGGATTTCCCAGAGATGGTGTCTATATGGCAAATTCAATGCAAGAAAAAACATTCATCAGAGAGGGTCTGTGTCTGTGTTTTGTTTTTAAAGATGCATTCCCATTATGGTTTTTCTTTCCCAAATGACAACTATGTAATTTTTCCTTGAAACAGCTTTGCTAATTTGGGGATAGACATACTTTAGGTACTCAGTGGAAATATTTATAACTTCATGAGAAACAATTGATAAAAATGAAATTCTGTGTGGTGCCAAAAATATAGAAGAATACTCCTGTTCCTAAATTGTCACCTTTTTCTACGTCTGGTGGCGTGTCCTGCATGCTCTTGGGGAAGATGGGTTTGTTTCCAAGTGCTACTCTTAGGTCATAAGTTTCCTCAGTGTCTTACCTTTACCTCCCATTGTGCGCTACTTGCGCTACTTGCTACTCGTAAACTTCTAGTGCTGCTGTTCTTGAGAATCAGTTGGAGACACAATTAATGCATTTTGTGACATACTTGATCTCCATCGATTTGACCTGTATTTGTCCTGAGATGAGCACAGCTCTGTGCTGCTCAGCTACCGGGCCAGCTGCTTCCATTACAGTGATTGTTGTAATTACTGATGTTGGAAGAGAGCTGGCAACAACGATAAAACGAGGCAGAAAAGATTAAGAGTAAGACTTCAGTTTCAGTATGGGGTGCGTTTGTGTTTTTACAAACAATCTTATCCATAAAATAAATAGCTTTTTTTATACATCTACTGAAACTAGGTTTTGCTCTCGTGAAGTGATTTATGCTAGTCGTCCTGTCACTGTACACGTGCCATCACGATGCATTTGTGTGGAAAGTATGGAAAAAGTAGTTTTGATGCAGATGTCCCACAGTGACAAAAGAAGTTCACTGCATGAAAAGCAAACGGACCATTGAGAAGACAATGCTTAATCGGTTCAGGAGCTTGAACCCATTGTTGTTCTGCAACGGAATAAGAGAGGGGGATTAATTTGAAGATGCTTGTGCATGACATATGGTAATTTCTCTATAGGAAGGAAGTGTCAGATAGTGACCTCTGAATCTCCACATTGACCTCGGGTTGTAGCATGTGTATGCCGTAAGGTCTGCGCATCTTTTCATGTGATAATATTAAGTCATGAAGCATTAGTGGAAGTATAATGTTTAGAACTGCTTTTAAATTACACTTGCACCAAGAAATGATGCATTTTAAAAAAGAAATGTCATGGATACTGGTTTGAGTAACATGCTTGAACTGCGCTCTTCTGTGGTTGCTTGCCTGTAGTCTTACACTGTATGTTTTGTATGCTTCTGCATTAGGTTCTTAGTCCTTGCTTTGGTATAGGCTTAAAATTATTTGATTGGAGACACATTTAAAATGAACCTATATTAAAACTAACCATCCGTAATACATTCTGTGACATTTAAGTGTGACAGATGGGGCAGCCCAGGTTTAAAAGGGGTTATTTCTAGGGTTTTCAATGAGTAGTGCAAATTCCAAATCTATCTAAATATGAGAAAAGCATAAAAAGCAGCAGCAAAACTCCGGTTCTGAAAATTCATAGTCAACTGCGCTGTCAAACCAGATCTAGCTATCTAAAGACACCTTTGTAATCACTTTATTTACAGGTACTTTGGTCTTTTCAAAACATGCAAGTTTCTGTTAGTGTATCTGTGTTTCTCTGCAGTTGCATGTCTTCCTCTCACTGGCATTGCACTTCTTGTAAAACCTAGAATTTTTTTAAGTTTAATATTATCACAGTTTCCTCCAGTTTTTTGTTTTTCATTCTTCAGTGATACTAATCTGTTTTTCAGAAGCCGCTATCCTCACTTTCCTATTTTTTTTTTCTCTTTATTTCTTCTTCTTTCCTCTGCAAGTTGCTCCTGCTGTTTCTTCTAGCACTGAAGCTGGTCACTCTGGCTCTGACACTGCTCCTACTTTACATACCTGTTTCTTAGTCAATGAAGGTATTCTTTCCTCACTTTTCTATCTATTTGTCTTTACTTTCAACTAATGTCCCTTATCATTGTTATGACATGACTTTAATTTGATCTATGTAGGAATTTTTCTTTGCAAAAAAAGAGAGGCAATGAGTTTATTTTTGTGTACTTTGCCATTAATGCTGGTAGAGGGTGAGCAGATCCAGTTTGTGTCTTGGGACTGTCTGTAAATTCAGTTCTCAACCAGTATTTCGGATCTTGTTCGGGTTGGCTGTTGTCTTTTGACCAAAAATCTCAGCCCTTGTTAAGCAGGGAAAATACAGGTGCCTCTAGCCATCGGTAGTATATGCAGGAGGGAAGCCGCAGCACGCGTGGCGTGTTCCACACAGGGGCCGTGTCCCGTCTCGGCCGCGGGTGTGAGTGCCGCGGCCCGGTGCGAGGGTTCAGCCCCATCTAGAGCCCTGAGAGGACCCTCTGGGATGGGCCTCCCGCTCAGGGGTAAGCCTCCCGCTCCTGGGACGAATGAGCACCAACCCTCTGTAGTCCCCGTCACAAATCTAACTAAGAATGTCATGCCCCTTGTAAAATGAAACAAATGGAATCAGTTTCATGTCATTGAAATTTTATTTTGGGTGCTTATGAACACTTAATGTTTATTTAAACCACTTGGGCTTTCTGTTGGGGATGATTTTTTTTTTTTTTTAATAGTAAATATTTATCCACATTGTGAAGAATCTCTTTCTGCCAAAACAATTGGCACAACAAACAACCAAACAAGCAAAAACCCCTTGTATCCCTGTAAGCAAGTTGCTTTAAATCAGATTTTTTTTTTTTATGTCCTTATTACTAAGCTATAAATTCCTGCTTTCATGCATCTCAAGTAGTAGAAACAGCACGCTCTTAAATTGGAAATTAATCCATTTTTCTTTAAGGAAAGTTGACACAATTATTTCTTTTCTTGTAGCACCATGAAGAGCCTTATCAGTTAAAATATTTAGATTCTTGGTCAGTATTGCTGACAATTTAAAAAAATAGATCTATATGCTCACCTGAAGTATTTCTCCAGTTTCTCAAATCAATGTAGAGCATAATACTAGAAGAATTCTTTTGCCTAGAGTACTTTTACAAGCATTTTTACAAGCTATGTTGTTTGAGCTTGATATGCTTATCTTTACTGGTTTTAGCTACACAGCATTGAAGGTCTGTAGTATGAACGCACCTGAAATAAACATATTGAAGCAAGGTTTAGATGGAAAGATAAGGAATGCAGACAAGTGTGCGCTTGTATGTATTTGCATACCTTTTAAAATGGGACAGAAAATTCTATGTAATCTTTCTAGTGGTAATTCATATGCTAAGTTTTCTGTAATTGAATTATATCACACTTGCACGTAGGACGTTAAATGTCACAATAAGTAATGCTAATTATGGTTTGAATGGGGTATCTAAATCTTGAACTCAGAACTATGGCTTATGCTTTTGAAAAAAAAAATGGGTGTAATACTTTCAGGGACTTTTTTGTATTTAGTATGTACATTGAGTATATTCTTAAAGCTGCAAGTTTAAAATCCAAGCATGCGACTAGACACTGAGGTCTTTTTGAGATGGGCTGGGGAGGAAGAGGGATGTTTGTGTTTAATCAGGACTAATTTGAGGCAGTCTTCTGCTGATGTCTCATTTAACCCTTGCACGTGTTTGGGATCTGACCAGCTCGTTCATGAGGCGTGATTTATGCCTGGAAGAGCTCGTTGCTGTCCGTTACAGAAAGCACGTGTGCTGTACAGCCTGTCCTGAGGTCAGCTGGCATCAGTGAAGGTCGGGTGAGCCCCAGGTTTCCACGGCAGAAGAAACGGTTCTGTTGTTCTGCTGCAAAATTGTGGGGGTTTTTTGTTTGGTTGTTTTTTTTTTTTAAATCCCTCTTTCTCCCACCTTCTGAAGACCTACTGTGTACCAGGCCAGTGGCCAATGTAAACTTACTTGATGGCATTCTGAACTTAAAATTGCTTCGGTGTTTATTGTATTTATCTTCCTGTTGTGATGTGTTTTAACAGGGTGGAGCCAGCTTGCTGCCATGCACTGTGTAATGCTCCCCGACCTGTTGGGACTGGATAAATTCAGACCTCCACTGCTGGAGATGCTGGCTCGCAGGTGGCAGGATCGATGCTTGGAGGTGATTTCAGTAGTAATTTTGTACTGCCAGGTTTTTGGGGGTTTATGTTGTCTTTTACTGATCACGTTTTCCCTTAGTATAAAAAAAAAAATAAATAATTCTTTNGCTCTCTGTGCTGAGAAAGGCACGTCGGTGGAGGCCGGGAGGAGGTGGGACAGCTATTCAGTTTATGCACTGCACTCGTGCCAGGGACTGAGTTGTGACATTCATCCCCTAGTTTTCTCATGGGACTGCTCATCTTTGCTGTGTCCTGTTGAGAGTCCTCATAGCTGGGGCATGTCCTATTCATGGTTATTTTGCTTCTGTGTTTAAGATGGAGAGGGGTGGGGAAAAAAAGAAGGTCTTCTAAAAGCTTAGTTTAGTTTTCTGTAGATTTTTTTTTCTTTTGTTCTTGCTAAATTATACCAAAAGCATACTGATAAATATTTGCTGTCTGAGTTTGTATGATGTTCCTGTTGCCTTTACAGGTAAGAGAAGCTGCCCAGGCCTTGTTGCTAGCAGAACTCAGAAGAATTGAGCAGGCAGGTCGGAAAGAGACCATTGATGCATGGGCTCCTTATTTACCACAGTACATTGACAGCGTTATATCACGTAAGTACAGCTGTGTTAAACCTGAAAATAGCTTGGCTGCTAGATGAAAAGAGGAAAAAAAAAAAAANTTCTGACACAAGTTCCTGCAGTTTTTATTTCGGATTCAGTAAGTTAACTCTCCACTTATCCTGTCAAAATGTTGAAAAAGTTATCATGTCTAAATAGATGTGGTCTTTTTTTTCTTTTTACCTTCTGGATGCTGTACATATTTTTTTAAGGAAATTATTGGATTAAAAACTTCCATGATTCCATTAAGAATCTTATTAGGATTAAAAAAACCTTACCCTGTATTTTTTAAGAGACTGCTGAGTTGCTTTATTTTTTGGAGCGTGTGTACAGTAGCCAGTAAATGGTTTGTCACCCAACTGTTTGATAAATGACTAGTGGGCCTTAAAACTACACCTGTGCTGTTGTGGCAAAAAAATTTGTTGACTGTGCAGCTTTCCAAGTGGGAAAGGATTAACAGGGCTGGGTTGTAGACTGTAGGTCCTCAGCGGTCCTGTAACTTAATTGGGAATATGTTGTTTGCTACCTGATTTGCCTGTTCTTTTTCCAGATAGGATATACTGTGAGATGGTTTCCTGAGAGGGTAATTACTTCGAAACTCATTAAAATTTGTAAGCAACAGAAGTCCAGTTACTGGATATCCTTAGGTGTCAGGGTAGCATATTTCATTTGTCCACAATTTTTTATTTGACCTTGATCAAATCACTTGACTGCCTTGTGCGTTAAATCTTTTAGACCAAGAATAACGCATGTATTTATGAATGTGTGTTTATGAACTCTTCAGATGGATCAAGTGATATTAAAGGGGGTCCAATAGTGAAAGATGGTATTTTGTATTTGTTGGTGGAAAAACACAGATTTTTTTTTTTCTTTTAAACTTTGGGAAACCTTTTTATGTATATTTTTCCTCTACTTTCATTGTTCAATATTCTGTAATATGTAGTAAATGAGTAAATCTGATGTGAAAAATATTTGTAAGAGATTTTTTTGTTTCACTTTTATATTCTAACATTCATGACATTCGGAAAACTTCATTCATTGCACATTTGGAATTTTGGACCCAACTTTGGAAATGCTGTAGAGAAGGGTGATCTCAGGTTGCTTCTAGAAAACTAGAGTTTTGGTGGCCTTTCAATGCATCAGCACAAACATGAGGTTCAGCCTTATTTCCTCGAGTGAGAAACCTGTCTTGCCGTTCACTTTACGGGACGGGAGGCGGCCTCGGTCGGTCTTGCTCTCTGTGCTGAGAAAGGCACGTCGGTGGAGGCCGGGAGGAGGTGGGACAGCTATTCAGTTTATGCACTGCACTCGTGCCAGGGACTGAGTTGTGACATTCATCCCCTAGTTTTCTCATGGGACTGCTCATCTTTGCTGTGTCCTGTTGAGAGTCCTCATAGCTGGGGCATGTCCTATTCATGGTTATTTTGCTTCTGTGTTTAAGATGGAGAGGGGTGGGGAAAAAAAGAAGGTCTTCTAAAAGCTTAGTTTAGTTTTCTGTAGATTTTTTTTTCTTTTGTTCTTGCTAAATTATACCAAAAGCATACTGATAAATATTTGCTGTCTGAGTTTGTATGATGTTCCTGTTGCCTTTACAGGTAAGAGAAGCTGCCCAGGCCTTGTTGCTAGCAGAACTCAGAAGAATTGAGCAGGCAGGTCGGAAAGAGACCATTGATGCATGGGCTCCTTATTTACCACAGTACATTGACAGCGTTATATCACGTAAGTACAGCTGTGTTAAACCTGAAAATAGCTTGGCTGCTAGATGAAAAGAGGAAAAAAAAAAAAAAAGGCATTTTGGATGCAAAATCATAAACAGTACTGCCCATCTAGGGGAAGGTTCTAGGGAAAAAATCTAGGATTATATATAGAAAAGTTTCTTGAAATTTTCAAAGTCATTTCACAATCATGAAATCACTTATGGGCACCAGTGTTGATTAGGTAAATCGAACACTCAGTACCTCTCATCGGGACTGGAGTGTCTCTTGCAAAGGCTGTCCCTGCTGTTGAGGGGCTAGGCTGTAGCTTAGAGGTTTCAGGGAAGAAACCTGCTATGAAAAGGGCTGATAAAATTGCGAGGTACTAGTGGTAAAACACTGGTGTTCCTTTTCAAAGAATGTACAATTAGATTATAAAAATTGTTATAACGGGACCCTTTGGCATCCCAAGAGTATAAAAGGATCTGAAAGGAGCTAATGCAGGGTTGTGCAGTGTACGTCCATTAGCGTCTGTTTAACATTTGATGCAATGCCTGTTCAAAGCCATTGGTTCCCAAGTGCTGCAGGGAGCTACTGCGTAAAGTTTATTCTCCAAATAAGTCAAATAGCTACTGACCACTTTTTAATCTGTTGTATTTTTCTCCAAAATTGCTATTTTCATTTTATTCGCTGTTATTAGAGCAGAGGTTGTACAGACTCTAAGAGTATATTCTTGGAAGATCTGTCAGCATCATGAGATACTCCATTCAATTATCCATCCAGAAACTTGCCTTTATAGAATAATGTCCAAACACATCTGCCTTGTATAAGAAACCAGTAAAAAATTATATTTTCATGAATGAGAATGGTTTTAAGTTGTAGGTGTTCATCTTTCTTAAGATGAGATTCTTTTTCCACTGAAGAAGGTAGTTTCTATTCAGAGAAAGATCTCTATTAAATACCAATTGATTTTTGAGAGATGTGCAATAATCTTATTAACTCTAAGTTGAATGCATAGATTACATGCAACACAGTACTTTAAAGTGATGTTGAGAATTTGTTGGTAAGACTAAGCTGTTGTTAATTACAGCCTTTAGCCATGTAGCATTTGCCTTATTACGGGGATGTTGTTGCACAGATAGATGTGCAGCCAAGCAGTGAATAATAAGTGAAAGTATGTTGTATGTACATGCCAAGAGGCCTCGGTTCATATTGGTAGATATTTGTGCCATTTTGTATATTAGGATGTATTTTTTTAATTGATCTTCTTCTGAGGTTGTTATACTTAGATTGCAGACCACAGCTCTAGTTGCTCTTGACTCCCAGGAGTAGCTGCTGTAGCAACTGTTGATGATTACTAATTTCTTTTCTCTGGAGTGATGGTGAATGACTTTGTTGGGTGCAGAGTTACGGATAATTGTCTTGGTGAAGTGTACGTAAGCCACTCTGTATTGCCTGCTTTAGCCAAGTTGACTGTTTCTAAAAAGGAACTTCTTTTTAACATACTTGAAAACAACCAGTAATTCCTGTTCGTTTCAATAATTTGCTATTTCAGGTACTTCTCATTACTTAAACAATTACATTTGAAAGTTTGAGAGAAGCGTATGCAGTTGTTTTACATGTGCATCAGTTGGAAGCATAATACATTGTTCTGCCTCTCGTGCTTATGTTTGTGCTCAGGTTAGAAGCATGGCATGTGTTTTTATAGCAACAGTCAGGGACTGACTGGTTTAAGAAAAAACTTGAGTGTTTTGTACACATTCAATTCAAGTAGGCATACAGCAGTATTTTGGCCTTTATGTTAGTCGTTAGCAAATCAAAACACAGCATTTGTTTTAACACTAAATTAGGATATGCTTATCTATCAGATCAGGAAAATTTTTAAAACACAGGAAGAAACTAGAAAATCAAGAAATTAGCTGAGCATGGCTGAATGAATGGCTTGAATGTAAATGTTCAATATTGTGAAAGCACTGATACTGAAAACCTTTCAAGCAGGTCATGACTAGCAAATTGGAATTTATTTTTTTTATTAACAGTCTTGAAAACTATGTGAAATAAGGTTGCAGAGTTTGTGGTTCTCCTGAACGACAGGGCTGAGAAGGCATTTAAGAGTGTTAGTGTCTATGTGAGCGTACACAAAGATGCTAATACTCTGAAGAAGAAGAATTATTGTGATATCAGAAAGGAGAAACAAAATAAGGAACGACGAACGTTGCTGTTGTGGGTAAAGAGTGAAGTGTATATAGTAGTTAACATTTTAAGACATGATTAAAAAAGACATGTTTTTTAAAGGTCTGGGGAGGAATTGAAGGAGGTAAGAATTATCTAGGATGGCCAAAATGGATGCAATGGGCTTCTGAAAAGTATATTTTTGTGTTAGAAAGGTAAGGAGAAGAAATATGAAAGATAAAGAAATGCTGCTTTGATTCCTTCATCCTCCACTTCTCCCAATTTTGCCTCTTGATATAGGGGCATAAATTATTATCAGCAAATTTTTGTGTCCAGCATGTGTTACTACTCTGCAATAGTTCTTATATGCATGATGTAGAAACAGTGCTTCTCTAGCACATTAACAGTTTGGGGTTTTTTTTTAATTAATCAAAGGGGTAGTCGCTAATAGAAGCTTCTGCTGATACACGATACTTTGTCATATGCCTTTAATTTGCTCTTGAATGAATCAAGTGTGTGGTACTAGCAAACAGATGAAATCTTTCCCCGTTTGTATATTCAGTGCCCGGATCCAGTAGCAATTTTGGGACATGACCTTACTCGTACAGATCAAGTGACTGGCACGTCTCCCAACATTTTAATAAAATGTGTTCAGGAGACTTGAAAGACAGGCAAACCTGCACAGGGTTATCTTTCAATAATCTTTTAACTGATGCAAGAGAGATTATTGTCCCCTGTAGATGGTGAGGTGGAGGAGCAGGGAGAAAGCCAAGCAGATCTTATTTTCTCTTTTGTGGGTCTGCCAGCACACCACCAGCTTGCGTTGCAGGCACCACCTCAAACGGGCCCGGTTACACTGCTGCTGCTCCGGGCTGCTCCCCTACAGCTGCCTGCACGGCTTCTGCATCACGCGATTTGCAGTTCAGCTGTTCGGACACATTAGGCTTTGTTTCACAATGCCTTGTAGAGGGAACAGTAAATCTTTGTTTTATCTGGGCCTTCAAATCCAAAATTGGCATGTCGGCTTGTTGACCCCGCATCAAAAGGGAATGGATGTATAAGTGATGCTAGGAATTAAACCTATGAGAGATGTTGCAGGTGTTGGTATTTTTCAGGCTCCCACAGGGAGGAAAACAGTTAGGCTTTCAAAGCTTTGTCTTGTATCTACTATGTCATGCGACTGTAAATATTTGCCGTGGCCTCCTCTGCTCCTCATTTTCACAGCATAGGGTTGTTCCTGAAATGCCACATAGTCCGTGGGGCATTTGCCACGAGGATGTGTTTTCAGGTGAAGTTCAAAAAGGGAAAAATGCTACTGCCTTTTTCTACCTGCTTGTTTTTAAGAGCAAAGGCTATCTTCAGTGTCAAATGGATTCTGCAAATTAAACTTTTTTTTTTAAGGGACTCCTTTGCTGAATAGTATGTTTCTATTTTGTTTCTTTTATTTATTCATTCTGCCTTGGCCAGTGTAATGTTTTCTTAAAATGCTGAAGGCATCATTTTGGGGCGCTCTGCCATGGGACACCTGCAAGCTCATGGCAGCAGGTCTGTCCGCCAAGCCCTGGAGGGACAGACATATTTTTAAATATGCGATCCTACTGCAGATAGGAAAATGGCTACTATGGCTTTAATGGAAAGCAAAAGGTTATCTTGCCCTGGCCTTTGTGTGCGTGTGGATGCGGATGGAGCCGGCAGACAGGCAGCGCGCAGGGCGGCTGGGAGCTGCCCGGGATCGATCGGAGCGGTGTGAAGTGAATTAATGCGAGGCAGGCAGGCTGCCTGTCACGGGGTGCGGGCAGCGCTGGTCAGTCTCTGCAGGAATCCGTTTTCAATATGTTCTGCCCAGAAATTAAGTAGACACTTCTCTTGCTTCCCATATTGCTAAAACCCAGTTCATTCAGGTAAATGTTTGTATCACATTACTGTTTCTTTTGAAGTTAAAATCTTGCATGTGGCAGCACAAAATTAAAGAAATTTAAATAGATATCCTTAAATTGTGTGCCTCTTTAAACTGCTTGAAATAATAATCCATGTTATCATTGGAAAGCAAAATAAATATGAAAAGTCTGTAATAATGAATATGCCATTGTCGGGTTTTATGAATGTATTTCCGGTAGGCTTATATTTCTGTTAGAAAGTTTTATTTAAAGCCAGATTAATTGAGTGAAACTTAATTAAACTTCCATCGATTTAAATGGGAGTTTTCGTTGAGTAAAGGTAGTTTGATTGGACCCCAAAGACTTTGCTATTTATATACGTAGTTGATCATCTTACTCGAGCAAGGTTTGACTTAAAAGAGCCAAAGAAGTAAGGCAAATAATCTCGTGCTGCAACATTTTAATGTATTAACTGAATAATGAGTTTAGGAAGCTGCAGTAAATAGTAAATTGTAATAATGGTGTAAGTGTCTAGTACAAGTATATCTTACCTAATTTTCCAGTATTTTCTAAGATGTTGACTGGCTTATTTCTAATACGTTTCAGGAATTTATGATCTTTCTCACTTCTAAAATGTGTTTCTAAGACATTTTTTTTGCGAGTTATGTAGAAAATATTTGTGTCCAGGAATATATGTTCCTTCTTACTGGATTTTCATTGAGGGGGAAATGATAATTTATTGCCTGACATATTTGCGTGATGGCTGTTTTTCTCCCCTTTTGGCTTTATCCATTCAGTGTTTGTTGGGGGAATGTTCAATCATTCTGATTAAACAGGTTTTTACTTCTTACAATTTTATACAATTAAAATACAAACATTTCTAATTTTTTTTACACGGTGCTTAGAATCACCTCACACAAAGGCACTTATTTCCCTCTGTTGCGGTGTAACTAGTCTTGCTAAGCTCTTTAGAAAGGTGTTGCGTATCTAATATGGAAAAACAACCTCTTTTCAGCAACTTGGGGCTAGAAGGCCAGGCAAGAGGTGAGGTAATAACTAAATAAATCAAAGGCTTTGAATTTTGGCCCAGCCTAAACCTACCATTTAGGGACTGCTTGACCCTTGGCTTCTGCCGACTTGGCTGTTCAACCACAGGAAATGTTCCCTCCGAGATGAAAGCTCCTCGGTCAGAGCCTTCATACTGCCGTTTTCAGAAGGCATGCAAACTCTTCACCCTTCTCTGGGTATGGAGAGAAATCAAAGATTTTTAGACTATGGAAGTGATATTGAGGGAACAGCTCGATGCTTGCTATGCCTGCAGAGATTAGCAGCTTCTTGTACTAACTGCTCTGCAAAATGTAAAGCGGTGCTTAGAAAAGAACCTCCCCTCTCCCCCTCAACACACTGGCCAATTCCAGCGGGTATACACAAATAAATAGGAATGTTAGAAAATAGTTGGTGCATGAAGATGAAGACAAAAACGTATTTTGGCAAAGTGGTGCTGGAATCCTGGTGCCTGTGTGGAAGCTGGTGAAGACCCCTCGGAATGATGCCCGTGGGCTGCAACAGCTACAGCGTAACAGTGAACTCCTTATTTTCAAAATGTCCTGAATAAGGTTCATGTGCAGTTTGTAATTGCATGTGATCTCTGTGCAGTCATGCCAGCATGCTTAATGAAGTGATACGCTATTGATTCGGCAGTGAGTTCCAGTCTGGTTGTATATTTGTTATCGCTGCTTTTCATATGTGTTGACACAACGAGCAGGACGGTCAGAAAGTTATTAAAAGGTATTAGTTTCTTTAAAAAGAAGTTATATCAGAATAAGGTTAGATATTGCTGTTGGACAATCACTCGGTTATCACAAGGTATAAGTAATTACTTTGCTGTGAATGCTTAGTATTGAAAACAGTACAGTGGGCAGTTCTCCACTGCCCAGTGCCGAGCCATTGCTAGTGCTCGTGTTGGTCAGCAAGAGCTGTCTGCCTTCGTTTACGGAGACTTAATAATCCTGTTGAAATTTGGTCGGTGCTGACAGGGGGCCGTGGTCCTTTTGTTTTAATGGCAACCCAGTGCCCCTGTGGATTGCAAACTTAATGCCACAATCAGTAAAGCAGCAATCTCTTCATATAATGAGATTAATTTTTTTTATAGTATAAGCTGACATAGAGGATGTAGTGGGAGGAAAGAAATCTTATCAGGGCATCCCTTCAGTCTGCTTTTTAGCTTTCCTAAAGCTCTTTGAGAAGACTATTTGTGAGGCTTAGCAAAACACTTCTTTTGATAATCCCCTGACTGAATTGTGGTAAGGCTCATATAGGGAATAATTAAAGACTATAACTGGGCAGAGTATAAACCAGTGAGTTATAACTTTAATCATGTGGTGTTATGTGGCACAGTTTGGTGTTCGTTATGTAATTTCTCATAGCAGCTAACAGATGCGTCCCAACCCAAATGACGTGGAATGAGTCAGCTGAATTAGTATGCTCTGAAGGTAGCCTGGAAAAACTGCACATTTTTTGGCAAGAGAGATGGAGCATTGAGAGGGGATGTAAGAGAAGTTCTGCTGGAACTCTGTATTTTGTGGCTAAAGAAGTTGTTAGTGTGTAATAGGTGTATCTAGTATTTTTAATGATACTAGAAGATGGCAGAAAAAGAAGAAAATAGAAAAGACATATTTACAGTGTGGAAAAGACTTAAAGGACAGGTTTGTGAAAAGTCTACATACAGTATGAAGGGAAACCAGAAAACAGTTGCTCTTTGTTTTATCTGTGTTTCATAGAGTTATGTGCAGAATATCAAAAGATAATTACTTCTTCCCCCCGCCCCGATTTAAGGACGTTACCTTCCAAAATCACTGACTTTTGTGGGTGTTTGGTTCTTTCTTCAGCTGGAGTAACCACGGAAGCCATTCAAACGGGTAGCGCAAGCCCAGATTCATTAGGAACAGAAGCAAAAGTTCAGGAAGAGGAGCACGATCTGGTGGATGATGACATTGCGGCAGGTGAGCATTACTGTAATGGATATGTTCTTTTTTGACATACTAGGTACTGTGCAGAGGAGATGGAACACTTAGCATGTTTTTCATGAGAAAACGAAATACTAAGGCTGCTTTTGAAGAAGCGTGCTATTGGAAGTTATTCAAAAGTAGAAAAGAGCGGTAGACAAAAACTAAATACCTGCTTAACTGTAACTACTATAATATTATTGTGTTACTTCTGAACCATTGTCTATGTTTTAATAGCTGTGTTATGAGCTTTTAAGTCTGCCTGCAACCAGCACGTTTAGCCTGTAGTTCTTGAAGAATAAAGGCTCTATATAATCCTTTATAGTTATCCTTTAAATTATTTAACTTGGTGAAAGATCTGATGTAAGGGTGCTACCATCAGTCTGCTGGATTTAAATGAGGTTTGTTTGGGTTTTTTTCAACAAGTAAGTGCTTCTAGTTTGTTACATATAGAATTCAAGTGTATTTCGTTTCTGCAATACTCGTATAGCTTTTTACTGTTGCTGTAGTTTATCCTAACTGGCAGGTAGAGTCAAGAGGTTCTGGTCTATTAAGGCATATTCTGAAATGACAGACCATGCAAAAATATGTATTTAATTATAAGCAGTAACCTTTTGATTCTTTTTTCATGCTTATTTGTGCAGTGTCATAAGGAAAAATACCTATATGCTCAGTATCAATATCCTTGGAATTTGAATGACTACAGTATGTATTTTAGCATAGCATACTGCAGATTAGAGAGCGTGAAAGCTATCGGGTTTTTTCTGACTGAGCTTTGTATAGATTTTTGTAAAAGTCTGAAAGAAAACCGGTTATTTCTATTGACCTGAAGACAGATCTAGGTTTGGGTCAAGTCTCTGGTTGAAGGTGCCCGAGACAGGATTACTGCTGGTGGAAGAACAGCCTGTCTGGAGTAGGGAGCATTAGCACAAGTTGGGGGTAAAAGGCTAACTGGAAATAGCCAGGAGGGAGGTGGGGTGCTGGGAATGCCTTTAGTGGCTAGGGGATGATACAGGACTTGTCAAGAAATGATGGACCCTTGGGAAAAATAAAAGTAAATTAATGAATTCCAGCATACCCTGGAACAGAGATTTCCCCAGCATATACATCAGATCAGTGTTTTCTTCAGGAACATATACCATCTCCTTGGCTCCCCATCTGTTAGAGACTTTCTGGTTCTCTTTCTGGAAGCTTTGGCCATAGCAGTGTTACAAACTAGTGTGTGTTATATCTGGGACACTTTTCTGCTCCTTTGATGTCATGTGTTCTTTCCATGGGAAAGAGATTGCAGATGGGATGCTTTAATGGAGTAAATTCCAAATTATGTGCATTTTTTGCTGTGTGCTAGACTGTTGAGTTTTGAGGTTTTCAGAAAGCTATCCACTATGTTGCTAGAGTGCAGTGGTAGTAACAATTTTATTTACAGAGAAAGTGTTTCTGTCATGAAAAGCAGTTGAGCTTTAAAAAAGTATCCTGAGGAAAGAAGAAATTTTGGTCTACAATTGAATATAATTAGTTTTGTGTTGGTAGAATTAAAAAAGTTCTGGGACAATTTGAAGTTAACCTTATCTTAAAAAAAGATGCAGCTTCTTTATCTAATGGTCCTGCTGAGGCTAGTATTTATTGATGGACTGCACAAAGCAATGCTGGTGTGCAGTGGTCAACAGGATTTTTTTCAGTACAAATTGAGATTCACCAAATGCTTTCATTTACCCAAATCATTTCTTAAAAGGATCACTTTCACATCAGTCCTTTTAGAGATTATTAAAGCATTTTAGCTTAGCTAGCTGAAAAGCACTGAAGCCTGTTTGTGGAAAACAGTTCAGTAATACGCTGCAGTGCCTCTTACGTGTTTAAAACCACACATGCAGGAGTTACTTAGAAAATTTGGTCTATCTTCAAAGGCACTGAAAATACATGAAAGAACAGCGTTCTGATGTAGTAGTTGTAGTATTTATTGCTACCTTTAATGCCTGAAAGGATTTTCTGGATAACAAAAAGTAGAGCAAATGTTTTGCTTAAATAATTCACATGCGGACAACAGCATTTTTTCCTAGTTGGGCATAAAATTGACTGGCTTCAGTGGTCAACATTTTGCAATTCATCATGATGGTAAATTGGCTTTTTCAAAACTTCTTTTTTTATATTTTGTAACTGGTAATCTATTTGTATTTTCCATGTAATTTTATAATCTAAGATAGCACCTAAGTTTTACTTTAGAAATCCAAATACATTTTTCCAATAAATAAAGGAAGAGCAAGATACTGTAAGGGAAGAAAAAAAAACCCAAACCACTAACAACGTAGTACTGTTACATATTTGGAAATACAAATATTTGTCTTTATGTTTTAACGCGAGTGCAGCAGCATCTGTAGGGGTAGTAAAACAAGGATATGGCTGAGCACATAACAGGGATAAATGGTCAAATGTCACCGAGGTGGTGAAAAAGGCGGCATTGTAGTGCATCACTACCTCTGACAGATTTATTTACTTACAAAGAACAGCATAAATAGACTGTCCTTAAAAATCCACTGGGATTACTGTGTGGAGCTGTTTTGGAAATGAAGAACTTCAAGGAAGTAACTTTTAGGTTGCAGAAGTGTTTTGCCTTTGAGCTGTCCAACATTATCTTAGTAATGGAACTTATTAACCTATTGGGGCACAATATGATACATTTTTTTTTTTCTGAATATATATGGATTGCTCTTACACCTAATTGGCAAAGAAACTTCTAGCAAGTTTAGAATTAATTTCGTTCTAATTAATTCCCAGGGTAACTGTAGACGCTTCCAGACTTCCGCGAATGTCCTGTCGGTGGCGTTCGGTATTGCTTGTTGTAATAGGAATGCCAGGTTTCGCTTCAGACCTTGTTGCTGGTGGTGCCACATACAATGAAAGATGACTCTTGCCATGAAGAGCTTTTTCTAATCTCTGTTCCACTGACCTAGGTAATGCCACCAACCTCTCCAGCATTGCATAATCATGGCAGTCAGTTTGTAACAGTGACCTTATTCTCATCAGTGTTGACAATGAGACTTGCAAAGCACAAACCCATTCCTTGTTCTAATTAAACACTGATTATTTTTTTTTCTCCCCCTTCCATCAACTGTGAGTGGTATGTACAGCCAGCTCAGCTGCAAAGACTGTAGAAGTATAGACTGCCTCGGTTTTGTCGATACAAGGTTTTGAAAAATACACCTCTGTGGTTGTTAAATCTGTACCCGGACCACTTCACTGGCCTGTGCGTCACCCAGCAGCGAGCCCAGCCGAACTGCTGCTGCAGTGCTTTGGTGGAAAAGAAGGTACCTGTTGGAACTCGTTTGGACCTTTCTTTTGCCATGGTTTGAAGCAGTGGTGCCGTGAAGCACGTGTGTGCAAGGTGGAAGTGGGCACGTGCCCTAAGAGTTCTGCTAGAGGGTTTGGTCTGGTTCTGGGAGATTTGGAGGAGTTTTGTGTAGGAGACGCGGCTCTCGGGGAGAGAGGGTTTGATGTCCTTGGAATGTCATTCTGACCACAGTGAACAGATTTTGTACCCCCTAACTGTTTGATTACAGTATCTGTTGTCTGCTATAAAACAGTAGACAGTTTATGGTTTTTCTGTGCTTTGTTTTTAATAGCTATATGACAATAAAATGTTGGTGGGTGGGGAAACTCAAGGCACAGACTGCTGTGGCTGCTCTTGTGCCTGCTCCTGGGAGGTAGCACTGCCCTGAGGAACAGAAACATAGCACTGACAACTCGCTTAAGCTGGCTTGCTTGTAAAAAGGTAACACTCCAACGGGTGGCCTGACAGGTGACAAAGTTAAATACACTGTTATCGGACCAGTTACTCTGTTTGGGTATTGCCATAAATAATAAAAATGGTAGCAGATACAATTTTCATTCAATTCTGCTTGAGCCAACCTAAACATCATTTTAGGAAACACGGTGATATAGCATAGTCAATTGCTGCTTCAGAATAGTGAGGAATTGAATTGATATGCAGTTTATTCCTAAGGATCTGTCATTCCAAAAGGCTGGGAGACGGGGGACGTGGGCTGCTTTAGGCTGCAGAGGTAAGGGCTTACTCTTTGCCCCAGTCCATTTTCTCCTGCATGCTGCCGTGACACGTTAGTGTGCAGAACGGGAAGAAATAATGTTCAGCCTTCTCCTTGTCCTGTGGTGATCCCTGGCACAGGGTGAGAAAGACTGCTTGAAAATGTCTTGTGGCAGAGTAAGGCAGTAAATAGATGCTTTAAAAATACGCTTTGTTTAGCTGTGTAACCAAAAGGAGTCTCAGTCAAGCAGACCCTTAGTCTGACTTGTGCATTGTACTTATTTCTGGTATGTGAGAGTTCCAGTAGTTGTTATATTGCACATACAAAGGTTTATGCGGAAGATGGAATCTAGAAATGCTACTGATAAATGTTCTTCAACTTGAAAATTTAATCTTTTAAATCTCTTCTGTCAATATCCACAAATCTATTTTTGATAATGAGTAGTATTTTTTAAGTAACAACTATCCTTTAACTGGCAAAGTCAGAAGCAAGAAATATTGCTTGATTGACCCATACTCTAAACTTAAAAATAACTCTTTAATCAGTGGGAGTATTTGTCTGTGTTAAAGATTCAGCAGTGTAAGGGCAGGGATTGTGTTTCGTGTGATTCGTCTTCTATCTTACCACACCATCGCTGCTGTTGAAGTGCAGCAGTACCTGGAATGCATTTGCAGACATTTTTAACTTCCAGCATTTTCTCATATTTTGAGCACTTCATATTTTACTCGCACCGTCAAGACTTTCTGATTTTGATACCACCTAACTATTTGAAGTAGTTTTAAATTAGTTTCCTAGGTGATGTATTATTTTTCTCTGTTATCACAATTTTTTTTTACTTGAAGGCTTACACTCCAGCATAAGAAAATCTTTCAACAAACTGTGAACTCCAAGTTGTGGACAGTCATCCATTAAGTCATATACTGTGCTGCGTTTTTTTTGTTTTTTTTTTTTTTCATTCTTTTGTTAAATTTTTTTGTAATATATTGAGCTTCTGGACTACTTTGGTGGCTTCTTTCTCTTTCTTACTGCTGGAGCTGGACTTCTTTGAAGCGGGAGCGACAGGTGCTGTTGCCCATTGCATCCCTCCCGTTACCAGCCAGACTTGCACTGAAAATTTGGGGTGGAGTGGAGGTACACAACAAATGAAACCATCTGCCATCGCCAGCAAACAAGCCAGTGGCCCACTGTTCAGCACAATGAGAGTGCCAAAAGAGTCAGGCTCTGGACAAAGTTCCTGCTGGGTTTCTTTTAAGTAGGTTAGACTGAACCTGAGCACCTTCCACAAACCCTGTCACATAAATTTTTGAATCTCCAAAGCCCACCATAGAAAGATCAAAGAAGCTTTTAATTTGTATTTAATCACTCATTGGAAAGCCATTTACCATATCGTGCACGGACTGTTGTGTAAAAGACCAGAAAAGTGAGGTTTTAAGTCTAAAGCAAACTTCATCCCTTTCAGATGCTAATCATGAAAACAGAGAAAATACGCACTGACTCATCTCTGTCACTTGGTCTTTTCTGTTACAATTAAAAATGGAATGTGAATTCACACACAGGTTATTTAACATGTAAAAGTTAATTTGTAATGGAGTTTTCGTGTGTACTAACAGGAATTCTGAAGCACCTTGAGAAATGTGTCTAATAGAAAATTGTATACCAAGTTAATTGGGAATCTAGGTTCCTACAATTTGTAATTAGCTGTCTACAAGGAAGCATGAAATTATGGATGAAATTCTGTTCTCTCTT
>VZTL01008726.1:0-13253 GCA_013400535.1 Scopus umbretta
TCACGCATAGATTTACTAGAGACAGATAAGGGTGGTTACAAGTCTCTAGGGTGAAGCATGTAAAATCTATGAGTGGATTGAAACTGTGGAATAAATCAGCTGGGGGGGGTGGGGAGCAGAGAGACCTTGCGTCATGGTCTCTGCAATCTGACCCCCTACCGAAGCAAGTTTTTGCCAGAGTTACGTGAACAGCTGGTCATCCTGCTTTATCACAGTTCCACAAATAGCAGCTGAAAATGTGTTTTGGGTTAAACTGAAAACTTTAGTTTGTTGCGAAGTTTTTATTTTTTAAATTTCTCTTTCAAATTTACTTATAACAGATGAATTGTAAAAAGAAGCTTTGTTTTTCAACTGAGGTGATACCATTTGTTTTGAAAAGATTGAAATAAAGTATGGAGGACTTTTTTTAGGCTTCCTTCCCTTGCTGACGTATCTTGGCAAAACCAACATGCCTTTACTGTTTCCATGAATTTGAATCTGCATTTTTCAGTAAAGATAGTTTTAGCTAAAAAATTTTGGGGCTTATAGAAAGAAAAACAAAACAAGTTTTTGATCTATTGGAGAACATGCTTTTTCTCATTGACGACTCACACTGAGCTTCCTCTCTATCAGGATCTGGCAGTTTTCTGTTGCTTCTACAGTGCAGACTTTGCTGCTTACCTGCAATTCTGTCCTGCAGTTCTACAAAGGCCACAGACTTTTTATACATACTGGCTTTCCTTATCAGAAAGAAGTACCAGGAGGTAGTTGTTGTTTCACCACAAGGCAAAGTAGACACTCCTATTTACTGCAGAAAACAATCCTATTCTGGCAAAATGGAAAGAAGGGAATGACCTAATGGGCTTTTCCACCTCTAATTTCTGTTGCTTGCTTCCTACCTGAAGATGAAAGTAAATTGTACTGGAAGTAGCTGTGATCAAAGGATCTCATAGCAAAGGGGTCTCCACAGGAAGCAGTATTTCCTAAAATGCAGCATACATGGTCATCTCCCCAGTAAAGCCAGATCAAATGAATAAATCCAGAATAACAAGGAAAGATCAAGAGTACATTGAATCACACCTAAGAAATTGCTATTTCCACATAAATATCAAGTCATTTCTAAAGAAAAAACATCTGGTTGCTAATTAAAATTTTCCAGGTTTTATATGTTACATTCTCTAAGCTCCAAACCAGTTTCCCTCCTAAAGGTTTTCTTTTTCAGTGTACAGTTAAGGACTTTTGAAGTAATACTGAATTAAAGGAGAAGTACTACAAAGATTTCATTAAATTTAATTACATAGCTGATGATCATCCATCTTTAAAGAACACACATGCACCTCAATGCACTGCATGCATCTTGTTAGCAGAAACAAGAAAGAGTGTTATGCAAGAAAGTGACTTGCACATAACAAGTGGAGAACAAACTGTTGTTTATGACTGTATAGATCATATGAACCAAAAAAATATATGAACCTAAAAAAAAATATTAGTGCAATTTAGCAGGACATTTTTTCATGCCAGATGTAGTGAATGTGAAAGGTGTTAGCACCTCAGTGGTACACATTTTATCAGTAAAAACAGAAATATACACATTTTATCAGTAAAAACAGAAGTAATATTTGCTTACAGAAATGATTAAACGATTATTTAATAAACTTAGAAAACTTAAATTCCAAACTACAGAGCTGGACCTCCAAACAAAATCTTAGTGACTGAGCAGCTATTATTTGAGTGTTTTCAAATGCAATAGCCAAGAAGATAGTGGTTAAAACTACTTTTTGACAGATTTCAAAATGTTTAAAACACAAAGATGTAATAAGGTAGAATGAATAGATGAATCCTCTTCTCTGTTCCTCTTAATTGCTTTCGTATTGTCCATTATTGCTATTGTCATCATTTAATGATGCTATAATGTTTAACTTAGGGTGGAGAATCTGACCATTGGAAAGTGAGAATAAAAATAAAAACCACATGGGAACTCAAGTTTCAATGTAAAATTAAACATATTTGGAAAGACTGAGCATCTTTCTTCACCTGTAATACGTTGTCCTCACTGAAAAGGCAAACATACATTAAACGTTATCCAGAATAAGACTCAGTTCACAGATATGTTCCTTCTCTGCATGCATCACAGTAGTAGCAATTAGCAGAAAGAGGGGAGAAATCATTGAATGAAAATTTGGTGTTAATTAAGGAATTTTACAGAGGAACATGTCCCAAAGCCAAAGAAATTTTAGGCCAAATCTGTGGTTGTGGCAACTCGATATAGTTCTATTGAAGTCAGAGACACAATACTAATTGATACCAGTTGAATAGTTGCCTTATGAAGTTAAAGAAAATACCACTAACAATCATAAATATAGAAACTCTGAGTCCAAAATAAGATTTATAGCAGTAGATGTGCATGGGTAAATATCAAGTGTGGAGCACTTACCCCAGAAGTGAGACCTAGAGGGAACATCTGCAGCAAGCTGTGTCAGTGTTAAGGACTGAAAGGAATGAAACAAGGAACAAATGCACATACCTCATCACCACACATACCCAGATGAAAATTAGCACCAGTAGTGTGGATTTTTTTGTCCTTTAGAATGTCACTACAACAGCCATGTAATGTATTTATTTCTATATGGAAAGGTTGCATAAAATGGACAAGGAAGACAGGGTGCAGAAATTGCTACACATGTGAGAATATCTGCTTGATAAAGTCATCTGATCCCCACCCCATCCCAGAGTAAATAAAAATTAAAAAAGAATAAAAAAAACATACTAAAAAAACCCATACAGGGACATTTACTTAAGAAAATAACTTCTACTGAACTGATCATTTTAAGTGAGCTAGATGGAGGGCAAAGAAGGGTGAAAATGAGAATAAAATGCGTCAGGAGTGAAAACATCTTATATATCTTTATAGCCATTCTACCAAATTTCAGTTTTCCAATATAAATATGTCAAAGTCTGTAAAACCCAACCAAGTCAGGGTATTTCATAAGTGTGCGTACCACACAGTTCCTTTCAGAGGTCTGAGGACACTCAGGATACTTCCTTATGGAAGAAGAGATAACATCACTCAGCTATTCATGTGAGTTAAATAGTAAAAGGTGATAATAACACTTTTAGGTATAATGTATCATCATAACTTTTTAGGTATATGGGAAAGAATTTTGGATTGCACCCTTCATAACATTCAGCAGTCAGATGGCGGAAGTGACCTTTTTACAACACATAAGATCTACTCATAATGAAACAGACATCAGGTAAGTAACAAGGAAAAAAAAAAGCTATATTTGTGCCAAGAGTTTTCTCTTAGTGTAAAAATGGATCATGGAAGAAATCAGAGTTGGTGAGGAAATAATAGACTAAGACTGTAAAGCCAGCCCAGCATTCGAGGTCAGGCTGGATGGGACTTTGAGCAACCTGATCTAGCTGAAGGTGTCCCTGCTTATTGCAGGGGGGCTGGACTAGATGACCTTTAAAAGTCCCTTCCAACTCAAACTATTCTGTGATTTTATGATTCAGAGAAACGACAGGCTGCAGAAGGCCACTTGCCTGCACTCTCTCTCCCAGTTAAGCTCAGCCAGGATTGAATGCCACTTCAGTGTATTTCCACACGGTTGTGTCATTCTCTTTAATCAATAATTTCGGAGACTGAATATTATTTCAAAGATGACCTTCCCTTCACTATCTCAAAAAAATCTGAAAAGACATATGTAAAATTTACAATATATATATTAAAACCCCCAGTGACTACCTATTGAATTTTGCAGATGTTTTTAACAATTGTCAGAAGATGGTGAATTTGATTACCAGCCAGAGGGCAGAGTAGACTAATTGCTAAGCTTACTGAAAAAAAAATAGAGGCTGAGTACCAAGACAGTAATGAGTTCTGAAATATAGCTGGACACCTAAAGAGGAAAGATAGTATTTTTTGACATTTTGAACTAGATGTTAGGTTACATATGAATTTAAAGACTCTGTCTTTATCTCTGTCTGAGAGACTAAAAAGGCAGGAAATTGTTTTTCCTCCTGTCCAAGACTTCACCTGTTTGACCAGCTCCAGAGTAACTTACAACAGACTCAGATCTTGGTGACTAGCATTTTAACAGAATACTAAAAAGTGTCATTCTGAATAGTCCTGAGAGGAGGACAGCTTTCACAGTTTTTGAAATGACAAAATAAAGTTAAGCAAGTCTCTACAATGACCACATGCCTACCTGGGGAAGAGGCTGTGAGGACTATGGAATTATTACGATAATGTTACTGAATAACTCACTCTCTGTTGTGGAAAACTTGCCAGCTGTCCCACATTGGGAGGCAGCCTTCTGGGAACCTGCTTCTTTTCTGGAATACAGGTTTTGTTTTTGTTAAGGAGAAAAAAAAAACAAACTCAAAACAAATTCAGAAAGGGTCATATAACTTACAGCCACTCCTAACTACTGAAAGTATTTTCTTTGGATGAGTATAAAAACCCATTTCATTTGAAAACATCCAAAAACTTACAAACACATCTGTTACTCTAGTAAATGGCTGAAAAGTGGTTCATCTCTTCTGAGGCCTCATGTAATTGTACAGTAAGAAGAAATTCAGAGCTATGCAAAATTTGCCATGCTTTTGTAATTACGATTAACATCAGGCAAAACACTGGGGTTTTTTTTAGTTAATTTATCAAAATATACCAACAGATTCTTAACCTTTCTCATTTACAATGAAATGCAACTTAGCTTAAAAACTTTTCCACTGAACTTTGACTGAGACTATACCACTTCCCAATTAGATAGCTAAGAATGAACTTACAATCCCAGTCACTTAGCTGATAGGCAATAGCCCACAATGTTTTGATGATATTACCATATTGTTGTGATTTAACTCCAGTTGGCCACTAAGCACCACACAGCCACTTGTTCACCCTCCCCCCTCCCCCGAATGGGATGAGGGAGAGAACCAGGGAAAAATAAAGTAAAACGCATGAGTTGAGACAAAAGCAGTTTAATAGNTTTTGAAACAAAGTAGGAATTTTGCAATGAAAAATCTAAATATTTTATTTAGAAACAAAACTCTTATCTCTTTTGGTTTTTAATGAATTCAGCACAGATTTTATAGAAAAATTTACAAAGTCCTCTAATTTTCATGTCAATATCACATTTAAATCACATTTAAAAACCTGGTTGCAATTTCAGCTAATCAGAGACTATTAGATCTCTTACTTAAGAGATAAGACCAGACATCTATTGTTTGTAGTCACTCCAATGTCCCGCCCTTGCAGGCATATGAGCTCTGAGCAGACTCTTAAGGAAACTTCAGTTCCAGCCTTTTCTTTTCTCCCATGTCCCTCCCTTCTGCACAATTTTGGGATTTTATGCATTCACACTCTCCAATCATTTCTTGTTTGTCTTCCAATTCTTTAAAATGACATCTGTGATAGTTTCTGCTGGCTAGTGTATTCATCTCATCCTCAAGTCTTTTGAGTCTGAGGGAGGATATGCCTTCCGCAACTTCACCATCACTTTTCCAACAGATGCATCTAATGATACATCTTAAATTTATTCCTGTCTTCATCAGAAGATTCTACTAAGACTGCCTCAGGCCTCATTGGTGTTTCCACAAGGACTGAATATGACCTGTGACTCATCAGGCTGAGAGGTAATGTTTACCTGTTTCTCTTCACATTTTTGGAAATAATTGAGACATGTCCCTGAAGAAACACCTGCTTGATTTCCTTTCCAGATTTCCTAAAAGACTGTTATTGTGATATGTCTTCCATGGAGGCCATGTCTCCATGAACTTTGTTACACAGAAATCAAATATTTTTAACTTACATATCTTAAAAAAGCCCATCAAGATTATATGTAATATTTTTTCTCTTTTAAATGCCTTTAGTATTTAATAAAATGGCTTCAGTAGTTGTAACACTTTCCAAAGGATGGCTCCTCTCTGCAAACATTTACGCCAATTCTCTTTCCAGTGTTACCTGACAAATTTCTTTATGTATGCATTAATTAGTTTCCAAGATGATCATATTTCTGTACTAGTGTTCAATCCTCTACACCAACACAGTATTTCAATGAGATTTCCCTCATATTCTTTAAAAACGCAGTGTTAACGCCCATTATTGATTACCAAATATTCCTTATTATTTACTCCTTTTAACTTGTCAAACTTTATGAATTGAGTTTGGTAGCAGGGTTGGGGGAGCTACAGGGGTGGCTTCTGTGAGAAGCTGCTAGAAGCTTCCCCTATGTCTGATAGAGCCAATGCCAGCTGGCTCCAAGATGGACCTGCTGTTGGCCAAGTCTGAGCCCATCAACAATGGTGGTAGTGCCGCTGGGATAATATATTTAAGAAGGGGGAAAAAAACAGGGGCATGAACTTCAGCTGGAGTAAGGAGTGAGAATATGGGAGAGGAATGACTCTGCAGACACCCAGGTCAGTGAAGAAGGAGGGGGAGGAGGTGTTCCAGGCACTGGAGCAGAGATTTCCCTGCAGCCCATGGTGAAGACTATGCTGAGGCAGGCTGTCCCCCTGCAGCCCATGGAGGACCCCATGTCAGAGCAGGTGGATGTGCATGAAGAAGGCTGTGACCCCATGGGAAGCCTACACTGGAGCAGGCTCCTGGGAGGACCCATGGGCCCATGGAGAGAGAGGAGCCTATGCTGGAGCAGGTTTGCTGGCAGGACTTGTAACCCCATGGGGGACCCACTCTGGAGCAGTCTGCTTCTGAAGGACTGCACCCCGTGGAAGGGACCCACACTGGAGCAGTTCATGAAGAACTGCAGCCTGTGGGAAGGACCCACGTTGGAGAAGTTTGTGGAGGACTGTCTCCTGTCAATGGGACCCCACACCAGAGCAGGGGAAGAGTGTGAGGAGTCCCCCTCCATGAGGATGAAGGAACCACAGAGACAATGTGTGATGAACTGACTGCAAGCCCCATTTCCCGGCCCCCTGTGCTGCTCAGGGGGAGGAGGTAGAGAAAATCAGGAGTGAAGTTGAGCCCAGGAAGAAGGGAGGGGTGGGGGTAAGGTGTTTTAAGATTTTGTTTTATTTCTTATTACCCAAGTTTGATTTGACTGGTAAAAAAGTAAACTGATTTTCCCCAGGTTTAGTCTGTTCTGCCTGTGATGGTCATTGCTGAGTAATCTCCCTGTCCTTATCTCGACCCACACATTTTTTTTGTTATATTTTCTCTCCTCTGCCCAGTTGAGAAGGCGAGTGATAGAGTGGCTTTGGTAGGCACTTGGCATCCAGCCAGGATCAACACACCACCACACTATGGCATGCTCTCCTTTTAACTTTTAAAACCAGGGCATGCTCTCCATTGATAAAGACATTTCTTCTGCTGCCAATTTCAGCATCTCCTTTTGCATATTTGGCCAACTTTGGTCTTCTTTTGAACTTGGTTAAGTTCAGTTTGTCTTTTTTGGCCACAGAATACTCCAATTGATGATCTTATTTTTGCTGATTTCACTTCAATGTTCTCTATACTCTACATCAAGGCAAGTATGTTCTCTAGGTGTCTGTAAGTAATTTTTACTATTTAACTGGTTTTCCCATATTGGTACCCAGAAGTCAATCAGAGTTTGCATCATTTATGCCTGGCACAGTATTAAACAAACAAACGCTTCTTATATGCAACATCATCTGTAGTTAGTATCTATATTAATTGCAACACAAGCTCTTTTTGTTCATGTTAATTATATGCATACACAAGTCACTTTGTGTTAAACAGATCTGCATATATATATGCCTGTTTTGTGTGTCTATTCATGTGCCAATTTCATGATATATCTGTATTACATTATTAACACTATGTATTCTATGATAATATGAATATAATTTCCATATGGTATCTGCAATTTCCCAGCCCAAACTATTTGGATAACTTCATCTTAAACATTTCTCAGCTGACACAGAACACTTCTTCACCAAAATAACTAGAAATTCTGAGCAGCTGGCTAGTGTATAGAGAAAAACACTGAGTGCTGAGGTTCTCTCTGAAAAAATGCCTTGGAAGCATGTGAAAGAGTTGAAGTTTTAGTCCTGTGGCTAATACACAGCTATAGTGGGTGTCAGTGCTAATCTCAGTCCCAAATTTGCAAATAGTTTTACAGGAAAATTTTTTTGCACGTGTACCATTTTCCAGCCACATTCAGAAATTCATTAAATATACCATGAATTCTTTTAAGCCTTTCCAGAGAAGTTAAAATATTCCATGAAGAATAGGTATGTCACAGATATGTAGTACCTATCTGACAAAGGCTAGACATCCAGAACTGTCTTCTTCCGTCAGATCTTTACAGACTTCTTGCTAGTTCTCATATGACTAAATATGCACCAGGACCACAGGTCAGAACAGCCCTATGATAGGGGGAAGCTGACACCCCAAAAGTATTGTTTGGTTGTGTTAATATAAAGGACAAAGCACTGGCTGTTATGTCTACAAATAGAATGAAGCCACAATTAATAACTTAGATTTACAGACTTTTAAAGTGTTCTAGAAATTGCTAATAAATTCCAGTGAAGTCAATAACGACAGAATTAGTCTTCACACAGTTAGAAAAGTCAATCAGTTAGTATCAAAGCCTCAAAGCTGGGAGTAATTCAAAATAGTTTAGACTCCTAATACGTTTACATGGCAAAACATACGTTGTAACCTTATCAGGACAATGCACATGTCCTTACATGGTACAAGTTTTAGATTAATCAGAAACACATTATTTCCTAATGCCCCAAGGCAGTATCTAGGAACTACAATGGGCAAGATTAACATTAATATATTCTGTATATCAATATTAAGTATTAATATTTTAATACCTTACAGTGTCTTAGCAGGTTTCCGTGCCATTGTATTAGCTTAGCACAATGCTGAGTGAGACAGGACTCTTCCCATCAATACTTTCATTATACTGCTGCACTAGGCAGATACAGGAGTAAGCCGTTTATACAGTATGGAGTCATATCAAGCTAATATTCTGATAGTAAGTTAGTCGAGCATTATGCAAATACGATTCACTGTGTTGAAAACTAATGGCAACACAGTAAATGGTTCACTTTAACAGAACCACCCACTGTGCTACAGTTAGTGTAGGGGTTGCTCCTGGAAGGGTTGTTGGAGGAAGTCTGGAGGAGGTGTGGCTTTATTATTTTGAAACAGGAGACAGATTTTTCCCATTAGTTTCCACTGTTGGAAACTACCAGTGCCTGAAGAGTACAAACTAGCTATGTATTTGTTCTAGGTATACTATTTTACAAGGCCCAGCCCATTTCTGTCATCACACTTTCTCGCGTCCCAGGAACATCTGCCAATTTTCAAAAATGGACAGGCTTTGCTAGGTTTCTAGGCTAGGGTTAACACTGAGAGCTGGTGAAGAATCACTTACTCTACTGTGAATTGTTCTCTGCCAAGACATTGATACTCATAAGGTGATTTTGGACATAGTACCAGATCATACTTACAATCATTTCAAATCTACTGAAAGAACAGAGTGAATCTAGGGAGTAATAAATATAGCTTGCAAACTATTGCAACACTTTATGAAAATGTGTACACACAAGAATTATTATGTGAGCTAAATGAGTAATTAAATATGTTCTTTCTTCTTCCTGTTACACTGGCAATTTTCATACTGTGCTGATAAATCTTTAAATGTACATTCTCCCTTTCACAAGTTAGTTTTAGAAAAGCAGAGATTTAGGCTTTGTCAAAAATACTTCTCTTTCCCCTCCTCCCTTTTTTTAAGGTACCTAAAGATGCAGATAAGTGCTTGATTTACTTATAACCAGAAGTACTGAGCTTTAGCTAACCACCTCTACTAATCCTGCATGCGTAAAATGAATATAAATAGATAAAAAGACTCCTACATTTTTCCCACAGCAATATCATCACAGCAGTCCCACAGCAGACAAGCTTTTTCTGTAGATGTGGAGGAAGTAGAAGGATATGCTTCACAGGAAACAGACAGAAAACACCCTTTTGGTCACATTAGATTTTCCATGTAAATGCCACCAGCAGGTCCCAACAGCCTTATCTTTTTCCTTAGAATTTCTAGTTCCCCATGCTCCCTTCTGCCAGCCCTCTTTCTTCCTCAGTTGCCTTTCCTGAATACTTGGAATCCAAACATGTATTGCTTGCTCTTCTTTGTTTGGGTGTAAGAAATTTTCTTCTTTTATTTGTACAGTTGCTTTCAAGACATTTTATAAGCTATCATCATGTCATGTCTCATCCCCCCTCTCCCCTCACCATGAAACTCCTTTTTTTTAGGCTAGTCTAGATGTTATCTCATCTTACAGCACTCTTCAAGAACTGTAAAATCTTTGTTGTCCTTCTGTATATTTTTCATGTTGATCGTATAAAAACAAAGAAAAAACAAGGATTTTTGCCTAGTGTTTATTCCACTCAACACTTAAGTGGGAGGTATACAGAAAATAGCACAGATACTTTGCACCCCTACTTCAGTAGTACAGGGAACGATGCCAACTCTTCCTTGGGTGCTGTACAGTACAACACTTCTCCAGAGAAAAAGTGTGTTCTTAAAAGAGTTTGCTGATACACGTAGACCAATAGAGTTACATTAAAAACCCAAAAATCTACTGGAGAAGCAGCTTTTAGCAGGTTTTTTAGCTGATCTTATAGTTACTTATGTACTTTACAGTTATAGCTTATTCCATTAAGCAAATTGATTTAAAGTGTATTTACAAAGGGCATTTCTGGATGGTACATATGCCCATACAAGAATTTCTGTAAGTACTACACCCATTGGTGGCTGTAGTTTTTCATAGCCATCTCATCAAAATGTTAGACCTTCAAAACTACAGGACAAACTTTGTCTGAGTTTATACTTATGTCCTTTTACAATTTTAAGTAACTTTGTTTTAGACATACAGTCTTTCACACTACTGGGACATTTCAGCAAGCAGAGGCTTTCTTCTTCCACTAATTTTGCTTCAAATAACTTCACATGCTTCCACCTCCAATAACTGATGCTTGCACCTACGTTACTTTCTAAGACATCTGTGCAAAATTTTTCAGATTTTTAACCAGAAAGGCAGAAGAAAGAAATATGATGAAACCCTGTGTGTTTGTAATCACATGCACCAAAAGGAAGGATGGGTGAAAATTTTCCCCTCATACCCTGACACAACATAAGAACTTTTTTAGAATAACATTCAACTTGGCTTCCATCCCAAGGGGGAGTTCATCAGTTTCCTCCCAGTGACTTTGTTTATAATTTCCTGAAGCTGAACAGCAACAGCATGGCTTCCAGACAGAATTTGAACAGCTGATACTGGCATGTCTCATTACTTTTGTGGAATTTCACTGCCTTCAATTTTATTCTGTAGACAGAGCTTAGTAAGTAAAAGATTTACCACAGCAGATACTACTACCTTTCATTATCTTATTATTATGAAAGTACTATTTTGTAAATTATTTCCTCATATTTTTACATAGAAACTCCTATTAATAGTTTTGAGAATAGCACTGACCTTTCCTTATCTTATCTGTTAAAAATGTACCTTGAACAATGCCTCCATGCCATAATAACTGTACGTAATAACTGCATATAACACATATAACTGGTATGAGTAGCCTCAAGTCCAACCCTCTTTTCTCCTGCCTAATAGGCTTTTTTACATTGCCCAACTTGCTGATTTGTGCATGAGGTTTTAAGTAATTTCTTCTTTTAACAACAAAATACACTTTTCTAGGTTTGGGCTGTCCTGTCACTCAGCACCCAAGGCCAGAGCACAGCTCTGGATGGTGAACTGGTGCTGCTAAACAAGATGATGCAGCTCCAGACTCAGGTTCAGGATGCAGAAAGCCAATTTATTCCCACCAGTGTTGTCTTGAACCCCCTGTAAGTACATTCTAAAGACAGCTTTGCAGTGTCAGAAGTATCTTTAAATTGCTAAAAACAGGCTAAGTCTGTCTAAACATATGCTGTTCACTAGCTCTCATCAAAGCTTTTTCTACATGATGGTCCAGCAGACCATGGAAACCTGTTGTACAGACTGTTTATTTTAATCCAAAGCTAGGTCTTCAAGCTATGATCAAGCCCATCATAACAGTGGTCATAATAAGTACTGTTGTACTGTCTCGTACAGTAACAGGGCCTCTCTTGCTGGGGGAATTTGTGAGCTGTCAGCAAATACAACTTGGTGAGGAGGCATATTACTGGCTATAAAACACCCTGGGCCAGATCTCTGACTGCAGTTGAGGAGCTCCAAGGAACCCACCAAGAGATGGCAGATGAAAGCCCTCTGCCTTCATCTGCACCCTGCCAAAACCCCAGTGCAAGGCTCAGCATCCACAAGGAGCTGGTGTTCAAAGCAATGTAAAATAGAAATAGATACAGCTACTTATTTTACTTTATCAGCGTAGTGAAGCAAAACAGAGAGGCACTGAGAGAAGAAAAAATTAAGCTTACTCACAAAAATAAAACAAAAGCAGCCAAAGGAACAGAAGTTGCAAATGAAGCATAAGTGTTTCAGTGCTGATCAGCAGGGTCTGAAGCATAAGTGTTTCAGTGCTGATCAGCAGGGTCTGACGCAGCTTACCGGGGAGTGGGTTAGTGATGGTGGTGTATGTTGTCACACACGCTATTTGTAGGGTAACACACCAGCCGTTGGCCAAGGAGCGACTTCAGTCACACTGTGCCTTCTGTTTCCTTCCTTGCTATGTGCGAGTGACAACATGGCATGTCACTGCTCTCATTGGCACCAGGTAGCTGCCAGCACAACTGCAGAAGGAAGCCAATGCTTGTGTGCATTCTGGTATGCACCCTATCTCCCCTGACCATGTCAGATCAAGAGCAGCATCCTTCAGCCACTCTCCTCCTCTGGGCGACCTGGGCATTTCACCCAGGATAGGAAGGAAGAAGCTTGTTGTCCTCTGTGCAGACACACATGGGCCGCAGGCTGAACCTGCACAAGCACCTAAGCTCACACCACAGATTGACAGGCAAGTAAGTATGCCAACAAAGAGCTATATGAAATGTTTCTCTTGTCTGACACTATTTTCTTACAAATAGCTTTTCCATACAGCAATAGAAGTTGAGATAAATCTTAGAAATCAGTGTAAGTAAATATATCAAATAGCCAAATTCACTTCTTTCCATTTGAATGGCAAAAATCTTCTGCTGGTCCTCTCTACAGAGACTATTTCTTTACAGTGTTACTTGATAATGGATACTGGTAGCTGTAAATACAGTAGACTCATCTCTTACATCCAAACAAATATGAACAGTGATGGTAACAGCATTTCTGTATGCAAATAACTTTAGATC
>VZTL01008727.1:0-27533 GCA_013400535.1 Scopus umbretta
ATCTCCCCCTCTGCCCTATCGGTAGCAACCTGTAAATACCTCCTGCTTCAGGATTCAAATGGTGAAAGAAATAGTATAGGAACACGGTCATGGCCCCTTTCTCTCCTGTCTGCATAGCTGCACATGGGCTACACCTCAGCTTGTTCTCTTTAGGTGTTCACCAGGTACAGGGAAAGGAGGACATGAAGAGCGCCCTAAGCCCAACTGTATGGCTCTCCTTCCAGTACCTTTTGGCAGCTTCTTCCCATATTTCTGGAGCTTCATAATATTGTTGCAGTGTATTCAGAACTCTCATGAAAGAATCAAGCATTATGCTTTGGAAAACGTCCATCCTTTTGCCAAATGTTTTCTCCATTTAAGCCCTAATAAAAACATTTTGCATGATTACACTGAACCTAAATGGTGTCGAAGTCTTCCAAAAATCTAGCAAGCTACAAAGAACAAATAATACAAATGTTGAAGAAAACAGTTGTTTTGTTAATATTCTATTTACACAGCTGGGATCTTAGGAATTTTATCCATCTGTATATTTAGTAAGCAAGGCAAATTAACGCAAAGAATTGCCATTTCCTAAGTGAAAAAAAAAAAATGCATTAAAATTAAAAGAAGGCTCTCCCCCAATCTGTCTTTCTCTTCTCCTTTCCACATAGACACGCACCCCTCCCCCGTAGCCATGAACCACGAAGTAACTGGAGAGGATTCTTCACAGACAGATGTAATTTATAACAAAGACAGGAAAAGGCAACCCTAACTCGGAGCTTGCTGCCCTTCCTATAAAGTTCACCTCCTTACCAAGAAAAGGCAGAGAATAATTTGTTTGGTTTCTGTACTCAACTCCTTTTTCTTTTATTGTGAAAAGTTTCCATTGTCCTTTTATGTTTTGATTATTGAGTAAGTTTAAAGACTTGCCAAATAGCCCTAGATTGTTAACAGACCACCACTATTTAACTTTGAATGCTTTAACAAAATAAAGGCACAGTTCACATTAATATTCTATGCCCTCATTTTATTTATTATCTTTTCTTTGAAATTTAAACAATTTTCCTAGCTAAGGTTCATTAAATGTAGGCTTAAGTAGCAATGTAGTTACCTCAAATACCAGCCAGCCATCCTATAAAACTCAGCTTTCTAATTAGTAACACTGCATTTTGCTGAGCTTAGCATATTTATAGGAAATCAAAATAACGTTTCATGAATTAAATATTCAAATACATCAGATTCAACGTTCAGTAAAAATACTTTATGTCGTATCTTATGACAAGTCATAAAATTCAAGGCGAAATTAGAAAACATACAAACTTTCTGGTGCATATTAAAAAGGGACTTTAAAGGATTGCAAAACTTGCCTGTTATTTAGACTTTGAATACATTTGTCCTCGTAACACCAACTAAATGGATAAAAATTTGTAAAAATGTACATTGATTATAAATCATCACAGTAAAGAAATGCTATGGTGTTTATTTACATGAATAAGGTCAACATGTCATTCATAACTTAAGGTCACAAGATATATGAATTTGATACCTAAATATTCACCCATGGGTACACAATCCCATGAAATATCATATCACATATCCATTCCACAGATACCGTTATAAATACAATTTAATCTTCAAGATGAAGAAAAGCTGCAGATAAAGGTAGGGTGTACAAAAATAGTTATCCACTGTAGTATAAGTTCATGGATCTCTGCCTGCCAATTAACAAAAAGTTATGCTGGATATTTTGGAAATAGGGCAATTGCTCTGGCAAACGAGTCTCCAGTAACTCACACTGGACCAGCAAGTACCAAAATGGTACCTGCTGGCAAAACACTGAAAAATAGTATTGTTCTATGGCAGACAAAATGCATTGGGTTAATTCAAGTAAAATGTGCCCCTTTTTTTGGCGGATTCCTTACAAATGTTGTTCTTTGAACTATCTAAAAATTAGGATGAGGTTTGCGCAAATTGCTTTCTACTAACACGCCAGCAGCAGCCTACCTGGTTCTCACCAGCTTACATACAAAGCTCTTTCAACAGTTTGTCATGTTGGCTGACCTAGCAACCTGCTTTCTAGATTCCTGGCTCTCTAACAACATGCCTCATGGACAGCTGAGGGCACATCACAGACCCCAGAATCATGTGGACCTTACTCCAGCAGAGCCAACGATGCTGTATGGCACCAGGATGGAGCTTGGGCTCTGAAACAGTCTTCAAGAGCACTGCTTTTGGGTAAGGGAGTTTAGAGAGAGACATGTAAGAAGAGCAATTCTCTTAAAAGTGTTTGTTTATTGTTATTTTTTTTGTTTTAAACTGGAATTAAATCAAACTGCAAAAAACTCAGAATCTTCTATGAAAAAAAATCACTGATCTTTGCTGAGCTCCCATTATTTTGTTTTATGCTGGTCAAGTAAAACAAGAACTCCCAGAGGGCATCAACAGAGAAAGCTATTCAGGTATACTAGAAAAGTAAACCAAAATTCATATCCTAATAGTCTACCTTCAGGTACTTTGCTTAACGACTTTAAAATTTCCCCAAGTCAATACATTTCTGCCAATCTCATTATCTTCCATTAAAATTTACATATTGATTGATAAATATTTTTAAATGTGTGCTATAGTCTTCCGATATAGCACTTTGTCATTTGGATCTTACAACATTCAGATGAATAGCAGAAGCATGCTGTCATTAACATACTGTCTGTCCTTCCAGTCAAAGCCTACAATTCCTAGTTGACCTGCATTCCAACAAATAAATAAGCCATTACTGCTGTTGTCAGGACTATGTATGTTTACATAGGCACACACGCATATAGAAATCAAGCCACTTTCTAAATAAATAATTTAAAAACTCAGAGAGCACATCTGTGTATATATTAATTCCTGCACAGTTCCAGAAATGTTTTACTGCCAACAATTCAAGATTTTTTTTCCTCTCTCTCTTGTTTAACATCATACAGTCAAAACCCATGACGCTTTGTCAACTGTACAACTGAAATAAAAAGTTATGATGAGCTTCAAAATTTTTTTTCCTCTAGAGTCTTTAGCTTCTCATGCTCCAGGGTGCTGAGCAATGTGACCCCAGTCACCTCTCAGTTTAACTCTGTGTATGTGAATAGGTCCACTGAAATAAAAGTTCCCAAGCGCTTAAAAAGAAGCACTTGTTTAAACGCTGGCTGGGTCAGAACCGTAGTGCTCAGCACACTGAAGGCATAGCCTACGTCAGCTATTTGGCATTTTTCCTTCCTGAATTTTTACTTTCATGACTTCATGCATGTTACTGAATTAAAAAGCAGGTTTGTTTTGTATTTGATGTTTCCTAAGAAAATAATTTAAAAAACATTTTGTCAATCATTCTCTAAAGCAAGATTTGTAAAAGTACTCAGCACTGGCTTGAGAATTCCACTCTCTGGAGCTCTCACTGGCTTTCAAGGCAGCGCAGTTCAGCTACCAAAACTCAGGAATGTTAAAATTGCTGTAGAAGACCATCAGCATGACACCTACACGGAAACATAACTATTGAAGGTCAGTATATCTCCACTACTGGCAACTGAGCATACCAAAGAATCTTTAAGAAACAAGGGTGGTTTCTACTGTGCAAGATATGCTTAAAATATTTCAAGTGACACTGCATACAATTCCAACAGACTCCACTTTTCATTCAGACTAATCACAAGTCCTTCAAGATCTCTCTGGTTATAGCCATAGCAAGCTCCAAGATCAAAGGACTGAATATCAGTGAATTTTTGTCACAAAACCCACTGGCTCTCCAGCTGCTTACTTCAGTAATCCGGTCTAGGGTACTACACGCTTCTGTAATGGACATCAAAAATTTCCCCTCAGACATCAAAAGCCCAAGTACCAGTTTGCTAGTTTTACACATTCATAATCATAAAATAATGAACCTACTCCTGAAGCTGTAGTTTTGATCTTCATAGCAGTGAAGGCTTGAGGAACATGTTTGGAAGGAAAAAATAAATAAGGACATGGAAATTAAAGAAAAATGGGATATAACACTTTATCAAAGATACACAATGCCAGACTGATTTAATTGTTTATTTAATAAGATAACTAATTTTCTAGACAAAAGGAATGCGAGAGTCGTGATCAATTCACGAGGGCAGGAACATCGTACAAATAGGACTGCATGACCTCGAAGACTATTGACTCTTCTATTCAATGACAAATGGTGAGGTGACATTGTAGGGACATAATTTTTTTAAACCCTACTGTGCACTGGGAGTTCCTCAGCTGGAAAATACAGTAATAAAGGGGAACCAGGATAGCAGACCTACGATGAGACAGCCACACGATACAGGTATAAAATGTGATTCTAGGACCTACCATGCAGGCTATCCCCAGTAGAGAAAAAGAAATTATTATTGATATTGTACAAGGCCTTGCTTTTATATCAGCAACAATATTATGGCAGTTTGGTCACTCATGTTCAGACAAAACTGATTTAAAGTGGAACAATTATAGAAAAAGGCCAACAGGACGACTAGAGGCTGGCACGTATGTAAGAACACGTGTCAAAAGCCTACCCTAAAAGCAAAGATTAGAGACGGCTGGCTTTTCTAGGTTAGGTAAATGAAGGCTGACAATAAGATTGCTGTCTCTTTATACACTAGAAAAATAAATACTGGGGATGGAACGAGAACTAAAGGTCAATACTAGCACAAATTGGCACAAGGACAAGCATACGCAAGCTTGTCATGAATACATGTAGAGGGGAAATTAGAAATTTTATAACCATTACAGAAACCAGGCACCAGGGCAGCTTTCTAACTGGAAGAGCAAAGACAAAGAAGTTAACTTTTTAAGCTGGAGTTTGACAAGTTTCTGAAGAGGATTATATATGTTTTCCTACAAGAAAGTGGCAGTAGAGCTGACAATTGAAGAGGTCCCTTCTAGGCCTATGGTCTTATTTCCTTCAAAGTAGTCTTGATGTCTTTGCCATGGTGATATTTACAAAACAAAGCTACAGAAAATCAACGCAGTGGTTTTTAAGCATTACAAATAGCTGAAACCTCCAAGCTTTGAAAAGCATGCACTCCATTAGCTGGGGAATGAGACTTTCTAGTGTGAACTGATATGTTTATGGAAATGTTCTGGTTTAACTGCATCTTTAAAATGCAGTTCTCAAGAAATCATTGAGCAGATTTGTTTAAACCAGTGATTGATTAACCAATCTAAATATGCAACACCTAATGAGGATTACATATCAAAGCCAAGTCCTAGACTTCAGGTCTTTTGCCATCAGTAAAAAAGCTTTATTAGCTTTCAAATAGTATATTCTTCCTATCCGCCCCCTTAAATTCAAACACAGAAGGGATTTTGTTCAAACTTTCAAAAAAAACCCCAACCCACAATTGGATAAAGACCAGACATAGTCCGAAAGCTTAATGTTTCAGCAAGTAAGGAGTACATGGAAAGAAGGCATTAATGGAAACTCTTTTGGAACTCTAAGTACAGAGGATGATACCTAGTGACTGCTATAATACTGAATCTGCACTGCCATTAAACTTAATCTCCGATATTTTTATTGCAACCTGACCCACTATGACATCTCTAAAGAAAATTACATTGTACACCACTATTTCAAGAAGTCAAACTTAGCTAGTCATCTGGGCCATAAAATAGCAGATTACTCCATCAGGCTGGCTAAAGCAACTAGGAATAAAACTAGATTTACCAACCACATTATTTTTATTAGGAAATGTTTCAAAGCAGACATAATCCCAAAAGACCTTAGCCTCATTCCATCCAAAAATACACAGAGAGCAGCAAAAACATGAACTGCAGCATAAGGTACAATTTGTAAATGTGAGAAAAAAAAATTACATGATATGCTGTAATATATCATCCTATCAAAGCAAAATAAATTAACTGAACATGGAAATAGAAAAGAATAAAAACTTCTACATAATTCACCTATTAGCAGTTTAAACCTTTGTTACAAGATCTGACATGTGTTAATAGGAATTGCTCCACTGAATCCCTGCACATCAAGATTTAGTTTGTACTCCTTTTGCTTTCTTTGAAATTGCAGGTTAATATAGGTGTACTAAATCACAGCTAGCGAGTAAAAACTCCAGAATGGGCAAAAGGAAGAAACAATTTCTTGAACAATAATATTCCTGTTAGCACTACATGCATTTTATTTTGGATCATAGCCACAGAACAGCTAAAGCACTGCTTCTTCTGTAATCATTCTAAACGTGGGGAACTGCTCATAATAGTAACAGAAAAAAAAAAAAAAAAGCAATGCATTTACTTGGCAATCTTAACACTTCTCAGCAATTCCTTGTACCGTCATGTTTTCTAACAGGTATTCATGCATACATAATATATAGGTCTTTGCAGATCTGGAATGAAGGAGAAGTAAGGGATTTGATAGCTGGAAAGGCAAGTTTTAAATTTTAAATACTGGCAAAGTAGGTTAGATGTGTGATGTGTGTTTTATCATCTAACCAAGCATTCATGTCTTTCAGTTTTAACCTTTTTTTTTTTTCCTAGGCAATAAATTCACCTCAGGCAGTTTGGTTTAAAGACTTTAGCCAACTTAAAATATATTTGAATTAGCCAGGCATTTGTTACCTTTTTTTTTTTTTTTTAAGGCTTAAATGCTGTCTGTATTTTACAAAGGTGGTTCTATTACGCTAGCTGCATTAAAAGCAGAATATTAATCAGACTGTGAAGCTCCACTAATTACGTGAACGAAATTTAAGTTACTTAAATTGAAACTAAAAATGAAATCAGACAAGAAAAAGGAAATGACTCAAAACTGAGTTAGATTATGCATACAATATCTGTGTCCATGCCACTTAACAAAATTTAAGTAACTTAAAAGTCCCTTTTCTTGTCTGATTTCATTCTACACAGGAAATGACAGGGTAATTTGGAAGTAACTGCAGTGAAAGATCAAAAAGGAAACCTGATTGAGAATGCTGTATAATTGCCTGTGCTAGAGAAAAAATAAAATCCAGTGAGTTCACAATCCATCACTATAAGATTTCTCTGGAAAACACATACTGTGGCTTCTCTAAAAGGATATCCATTACAACTCTAAGTACTGCCTTTATTTGTTGTAGCTGCATCTCTTTTAAAGAAGCAGGTCTTCTCATTAGGCTATTGGACATTTTTTCAGTAGGCAATACTTTTCGCATATGTGGAGCACAAATTTAGTCACTGAGCTAAGGCAAGCCATTTCAGTCGAAGAAAATAATTTCAGCTGAAGCAAGTCATTTCATTGACTTGTCTCAAAGTCTTCTTTTGCAAAAAGGAGATAATACTGTAATTAAGCTCTTGGAACACCATGGGTCTTGTTATTTGGGCAAACCTGGCCATTACAATTTACACTCCCCCATTCCAAAAGAACAGACTTTTATCGGTGGGACTAAAAGACAACTTTTTAGATATTAGTAGCACTCAGCTTAGAGTAAGGACCACATCTAGCTGTGGGCTGCCTACATGGGCTTTTTTTCTGGTAAAACATTGATCTACATAGCAAGAGAGCAGTCAGCCTTTCAGCACAAATTTATCGTCTACTTTCAGCACGCAGATTCCCAGTCAATCTCCTGCCCTCTTCTGTTCCCTGAGCAGATGCACTGCAGAGCATGCAACTCCAGGTGTGCTCCTGCCATAGCCGTACACACCAACCCACGTCAGCCCCACTAACTTGACAGGGTTTGAGATGTTCATCTAAGGGACTGCAAGCATGGAAGGTAATGCTCTCCTTTATGGATAAGCACTTCTAAATATAACAAAGTTGTAGCAAAAGAATTTGAAGTCTATGTTGGGTTCACCTCTCATCACATTTTCACACATAAAGCAAGCGCAAATAATGCCATAAATTTGTATATGTAGCTTCAATGTCTTAACCTGTTACTTATTGAGAACAATGTATCACCCTATCAAAATAAACTCTACAGAAATATAAGTATTGATTTTCTCTGGCATTGCAGTGTGGTTGGACAAATTAAAGACTCTCTGCCGTGGAACTCGGAATACAAAACAGATGGATTAAACTGAAGCGGCGCATAGGTAAGAAATGGCCCTAAGAGAGTTACGGCTTTTGCGACAGTTATAATTCTAGGTTGCCCTTGTTCCTTTGATGGATCATCACCAAAGCAATTCACAGAAATGCATTTCTGCCATTCCCTAGTGGAGGCGGTGCCTTCAGCAGAGGTGGTACTCCCTCAGCAGACAGGCTGTGCAGAGCAACCACTCTTCCGTGGCTGGGACAGTGTGCACTGACCTCAGCCACCCAGAAATGGGTTTTAAGAAAACACGAAGGCATTTCTTTTAAGCTAGTCTACAACTGATAAGACACATTACCCAAATTTACACAAGAAATTACTTAATCAAAGCCTCATTAAAAATAATTTTACCAATTAGAAAGTGCTAACCAGCCATTGATCTGATTAGCTAATATAAAACAACCACCCCAACACAGCAATGCTGAAGTCCTGCTCTACTTATGTAGAGTTTTGTCACTGATTTCATCGTCGTTGGAATTTTAACCCACCTTACAAACGATGAGAATAAATTCCAAATATTTGCATCCATGTCAAGAAAAGTCCTTCTTTTTCGTAGTACAGTTATTTAAAAGCAATGCGGAAAGAAATTATCCCACATCACTTGCAGAGTCAAACCATCAGCTTAAAGTGTAAAGAAAATTTTCCAGTACATTAATTTTAACTTCATTGTGCACTGATAAGCTAAAATATGTGCCATCAAAAAAATTCCACTACCATGCCTCTCTGAGCAATCAGTTGTCTCCTAATATAAATTATAAATGTAAATCCTTTTCAATGTATTGTAACACATATCCTCAAAATACACAGGCAGGCTAAAGTTTTTTTGATGAATTGAATTTGTTTGATTAAAGGCCACATCCTGCATCAATGCATTTTCCTATGTATTTTTGCACAGATAAGTTAGACTACATGATAAAGTTTACAGTCAGGCAAATTCACTGTTAGTATCTGAATGTTTACAAAAAGCTGAATTTTTAGCTCGGTTGTTTCTTTATGGTCGGTATAATTAACTGTTGGTGGCTACAGTAGAAACAAAACTCTGTACATAGGGTGCATACATAAATATTAGGACTGTGGTCAGACTAGGCTTGGTACACAACCTTCTGTGATTTTGATTGCTGATTTTAAAGTAGTCAGACATTGCTAATTCAAATTACATGCATCAACCTATAAATACACAGAGAAAAGTATTCCTGATTTAACACAACTAACATCTTAACCAAGCAATGAGTTTACACTTTTTTGAAATCCAAAATTAATTTTGAATATGAGGATCAAAACATCTAACTTGTATTCTTTAATCAGCCATTTTACGTTAGTAATGCAGTTATGTTGACATGAAGTTGCTTTGAGCAATATAAAACATATGCCATGGTGCATTCATTAAATAACTCTGCGTAATGAGTTCCATCTATATAAATGACTTACCTCATTACTTATCACAAGTTCTTCTCTAGGACTGTGGAAGAGGTATTCATAGAGTTTATAGTGTTTAAATAAGCTGGAAAACAAGAGAATGTAGCACTATTACAGCTGTAAATCTTCGAAAAGCTAACAATATTAAAAATTCTGTAACTCTCCAGCATGGTAATGCTCCAAATTTTAAAAAGAAAAGGTTGTTTAACTTCAGGTACAGTATGCAGAATATTTAATTTACAGGATTTACTATCAGATGGCCGTGGAAAATACAGTAGGATACTTAAAAATAAATCCACTTTGTCCTTATGAAATTGAACTCTGAGAAGACAAGTTCTATTCTGGAAAAAAGTAATTCCCGAAACACTTATCACCAGCATACTTATGCCTGTAATATCAGCATTAGTAGACAAGAAGAAAACAAAGCCAAATCAACTTTCAGATTCTGGGATGGGCTGCCAGTCCAGGGAGTAAGTTTGGTCTGGGAACACCAAAACAATAAAGAATGGAAGCATTTATTCTCTCAAGGTCAAGTTTCAAAATCAGCGAAGTATTTCCTCAAAGAAAAACTGAAAAACTAGACTGACACACTGGCGTTTTGTGTATTACAGAAAAAGTAATTTTAAGTAGATTTTCTCACTGGCCTAAAATATTTATCTTCCTTAAAACATATATGGCTTTCCTTATCACACGTTTTAAATAATTTTCTTTGTTCCCTTTCCTAATGATCAGTGATATGGCATTTGTTTAGTCAAAGGTTTGGTTTGTCACAGTCCATCTATTACTATTACTTGTTCTCTTCAAGTCATGATACAGAACTTCTGGCTTCTGTCATGTCGTTTTGACATACGATTTAAAACACAGCTCTGTGATTTCATAGCAAGTCCAGGTTGAAGAATGATTCCAAGAGCGCGTCACACTCCTGCCTGGTGTACCCTTGAAAAAGAAAGCAGTATTTGCAGGGAACATCTGCAACTGGTTCCTGTGCTTTCCAGCCAAGGACAGGACACAGGTTCTTTTCTTAAGAGCGCCGTCAACCAGAATGGCAATGCCTCTTTGCTTGGCACATGCAGGCCCGCTGCGGGGAGGGCTTTAGACTAGATGGGCTCCAGAAGTCCTTTCCAACCTCAGTTTTTCTATGGGTCTATGAAAGTACCTACAACACCCAACATACGCAATTATTTAGCTAACGCTAAAGACACTGCTACTAGCTGCAGGATGCCACGCAAATGCTATGGAAACATGTTTACAACACTAGTGCCTGGCCGCACAACCCAGCACAGGCTGCTCTTTGAGATGTGGCGCTGCCGGAGGCTCTCGGAAAGCCAGCCCCACCTCTCAAGAGTGCCAACCTGGCTGGCCGCCCCACGGCGCTGAGGCTTTTCTCCAACCCGACAGCCTCACGCCCCGGCACAGCTGGCAGAAGGGCTCAACCAGCCAGCTGCGTGCAAAGCGGGAGGCTGCTGCAGGGGGACGTAGGTGTCCGAAATACAGTCCTGGCTCTAGGAGGAAAAGGGGAAGCCGGCTGTGGGAGTTGCTGCTCAGCACACACTGTTTTAGCTGACTGTCCTTCCCTGAGTCGCCACCAGTACGCACTGCCACGGGCCACTGCCGCAGTACCAGAGGTTCCATGAAATACTGCGGACCAGGGACGATTTGCTCTAATTTAAGCAGTACGAAAGTGCTGACTGATGTCCAGCAGTGGTTCTTCCACCCACGAAAGCAGCTCAGGAGACTAAAACGGAAGGCTCAGCCTGCCTCACTTACACGACCACAGTACACAGTACACCCTCCAGCAGTTAGTCAATGCATCTGTGAAGCTTTCAGATACATTTTTACCCGAATGGGCACAGGCATTTTTGCACACAGGTACAGATGCATTTCCTAATTTGGTGAGAAGTATTATGGCAGCCTCATTGAACATTTGGCTCTTTAAGTGTCATATAAAAGTTTTATTCTACAGTTACATTTAATTCAGTCATTCAATTACCATTAGTTAAAAACCAAATTTGTTTACCAACTTGCACAAGACATTTGGCTACCATAAACTACAAGTTCCCTTCCCCCAAACCCAACGCACATAGGCAATTAATTAAGTTGTTACAGTGTTTGCCACTGCACTTGCAGTACATTTTTATTGCAGTTCTTCACCAAAGAATTCCTGCCATGTTTCAGTGGAGGTACAGGAATTATGTTTAAGCAGACTTCAGGACTTAACCTGGAAATGGCTCACACCAATTTATGAAAATATATGCGGCCCTTCACATACACACCTCTTATTTTGGTAAAATTCCAACAGAGATTATTTGAAAAAGACAAAAATATTTTATGAACACCAGAGACACACAAGAAATAAGATATATATCTTTCAAACTGCACTGGAAAAACCTTTCGAACTTTTTTTTATTTATTCCAGTGGTTTGGAAAGGAGCCAGATTTATAGCACCTGAAAATCAGCTCTTCCCCTCCCGCTCTAAATGTGTTATGATATTTTTTATGGACTAGTACAGATAACTTATAGTATTCCAAAAAATAGAAGTCTTTACTTTTGGCATTTCTGATTTTTTATTTATTTATTTATTTATTTTTACACAGAACTCCGTTCAACCTGGCACCCTTAATCCTACATCAAGGAAAGAATTCCTCCATTTAATGCTCTTTAAATCAAATCACTGAAATTATACAACAGTATTTATTTTGAAACCACAGTATAGTTTTCTTTCTTCTGTCAGGTTTTCTATAAAATGCTTTTTTTCATTCTATCTGTTGTGAATGATTAAAAAATTCTATACCAGTGTTTTTAGCAATTACACAAAAATAATTTTACTCATGCAAGTAAGATTGTCAAGAATAGACCCTCTCATGATGTCATATGAGAATCTGAAGGTGATTAACAATGACATATTTCCCTAGCTCCACTGCTTCCTGAAAGAGAATGTCAGGAGCTCTGTTGATGTGTGTTTGCCCAAGGAGACAAGATAAAAAGATGATAACTGTCACCTTCCACCAAACCTGAAGGTGTCATTATAGTTGCTGCATAGTTTGTGCCGATGTGGTTAAGCATTTGTCCCCATTTCCATTATAAATCCCATGGGTTTATAGCTCATCTGTAAAAATGTGATCTGAACTAAAATGTGTCATACTATCTTGAGTAGGAAAAAAAGCTATAGGCCTATCATTTAAAATTAAACAAAAAAAAGTGAAGAACAAGAAAAAATGTTGAAGTATTACATTGATTTGAATTGTAATAAAACTCAGTCAACCTATTTCGGAGTTCATAAAGTTCAAAATACACCCATGTAAGTGTGCTGATTCAGTTCTTATTTAGAAAAAAATGACTGAAATAATGGATTGTATAAGCTGGACACATATGACACATTTCAGTGTATGTGTATATATCTGTGACCTTGCAACAGCACATACTGGTAATAAACTGAGCAGTCTGAACATACAACCACATATTTGGTGGCCAAAATACCATTCTGCTGTAAAAGTCTTGTGGCTTGATTGTATTCCCACCCAGCTAATACTTCGGTGGTAGTAGGATGGAGCGCCTAATCTCTTGGATGAAGTTCTTGCGACTGTGAAGGAATTACTTCATGGACAAGATATCTTTCAATGGATAATTTACACAAGAGCTATAGACATGCTGTTTGGAAAGAACATTTGTTCCAAATAAATATACAAAAGGCACAGACAGGAAGGGAGAAGTAAAAGAAGTTGAGTGAGACATCTTAAATGCCAAGTTTCCTTTTAGTTTAGGGCTAGCACTTGGCAGGACATTGGTTTGCCTTGACTACAGAAATTTGAGATTTAAAGAGATGTTCTCATTTCATATGGGAAGAACCTGAAGGTTTTTTATATTTTCCATGAAAAAGAAACAAAAGAAAAAATGAGAGAGCGGGAGAGAGAGAGAAACTTTATAGCCCAATTGTAAGAGAAATCACCTGTGATGGGTTTAAAGCCCCAGTCTGAATCTGAGTACACTAAACTGGAAGGCTACCAGCTCTCCTAGTGTTTTTGTCTGTCTTCAAGAGGAAATACTTTCCTGAAAGCAAGAAAACACTCTAAAACACCCTCTTTGATGTATTAAACTCTTCCTAGCAGAAGAACAGTCAGAAAATTCCCAGCAATTCTATGTGCAGATCAGTCATGACCTTAATTGCTTTTTAGGCCCATCTGCCACAAAATGTCTCCCTCTAACCACCATTCAGATCAGAAAATGGGCTGAAAGGTACAGATGTAGGACAGTGTGTGAGCATATGTTACAATAGCACCTTTTCCATTTTCCATCTCCTTGCCCCTGACATTCATGGGTGATACAACAGCTTGAGACCCATTCTGTCCATCGTGTACCGGAAACAGTGGTGTATGAGTATATCCACTGTCCTAACTACAGCATTTCAGTGGAGAAATGTCTGTATACGTTACTGTAGAGTTAAGACTTTACATGGGGAGGTTGACTACATTGACTACATTGACTACTACCAGACCCTTAATTTTTTTTCCTCAGATAAATAACTGAATTACTGCTGTTTGCATCTCTTCCTATATCTCCGTTTAAAACTTGCCATGAAACCTTTCACATAGATACTGAACTTTTGCTAACTTTGAAATGCAACATTTTTGTGACTATCATATGACCATAGCCTTAATTCTGTAAAGAACATAACTTTAGGCCACTTAAGAAGTCCACTACAGCTGTGAAGGCCAGACAGATACTTACAGACAAGACCTAGGATTTTGTTCAACCGGAATCTAAAAATAGAATGTTTTAACAGCAAACTGAGAATATTCTCTATACGCTACTCTCCCCTTTCCCTTTTTATCACCCAAAACAAAACCCAGAAGGAAGCTTTTCAGCATAATCTTACATTTTGATAAACTTCCTGTCTAAATTTATTTCCTGGGCTTTGACATCCGAGGCCAGATCTTTACTGCCACTTGCACATTCTCTCTCCTTTTAAAGTTTGGTGTCTGCAGTATGTTGGCACAGTATGAACATATCCAACTAAATAAGTTAAAATTATTTCATCAGCTGGTTTCCCACTACATTAAATTACTCAAATAAGAAATAATGGATCCTGTAGAAATAAATACCTGATATTCAAATAATCAATGACTGCTTTGGCTTGCTCAATGCTGAAGAAATTCAAGTCACCACTTCTTTCTGAATCAGTTGCTCCTATTCCAGCCATTGCTTTTCCGAGTTCTTTTAAATTTTCTCCTAAGGTCATATGTTTGTCTGCAAAGTAATCCCAAAGAACAAAAACTAAGTATAAACACGACAGGGTGGGGTGGGGTTTTTTTGGCCCACTTTAATTGTAAGTCTTCTTGAATTTTAAGAAGTTACATTATAGCCATGTAGAAAATGAAAAAGCAACAGCGGTCAAACATTTTTCTCTGTTGACATTACTCTTATCAATAAAATGTGCATTAAAATTCCATCACAAATTCACTGATCCACCTTCATAATGTAAGGATCACAATAACAGGTGTTTAAAATACTGTAGCTTGGCCTCTTACTTATGCAGAGATAACCACAGACACAATAGTATGTAAATTTGAGATGCATAGTATGTTTTTCTTTAAAATAAATTTGCTACTGTTTATGCATTGTAAAAGTTGTTCTTCTGACTGTGCCCTTTGCAATATAAGCCAGTAATACAGGAACAGATGTTAAAAAGGGTAACCAATTTTTTTAAAGTGCTTACAGTCATAATTGATTAAACATGAATATGCATAATACTCTGCATGTATCATCAAACTTGGAGACATTTTTGCATCCCCCCCAAAATAGATAATTACTTTACATTTTTACCCTGGAAATTAAAACCAAAGGCCAAACCAGCTTAGAATTAAAATTTAAATTCTTTTTGTTAGCTTTCTTGACAAAGGGGAAAATCTGAAATGTATCAGTGGTCGCTGAACCTTTAAAAAGAAAGGATTCATCTTTCTCATTTGTGTACAGTGTGTGCCATTACTAGAACCATGGTGGAGTTTAAAAAAAGTTTCAAACGCAATTTACTTGTTCTTTTTAAGTCTAAAAAACCTAGAGTAGAAAATGGAGAAATATCCACCAGTGGTGAAAATAGATTTATTTTCCTTATTGTTTTAATTCTCTACTGATCTGCTCCTTGGTTCTTTGTACAGAAACAAATTTAAAAACTTACAAGACTGTGGTCTTTATAGCTTTGCCCTTTAGTGGTACAGCAATCAAAACCCTGAAAATTTCACCTCAGTTTTCAGTAACAGAGGCAGCACAATATAAATAACCGTAATGGAAGAAACAAGAAAGAAATACAGAGAATGTGGAGGAAATAGAAAGGAATAAAATAGAACAGAAGCCACAGGAAATGAGAAAGAGCAATAGAACCAGAAATACCACAGTTAGTAAGGAAGTGAAGACGCGTAACAAGATCATGAGGAGTCACAGCACCCAGGCCCAGGTCTGTCGCCAGCTAGTCCAAATTTCCTCTTTCCTCTGCACAACTATTTTCAGCCCCAACTACCTCTCTCAGAAAGGCTCTCACAGTACTTCTGTGAGGTAAGGAGCACTTTACCCTCAATGTATAGAAGACGAATCAAATCATGTAAGTAATTAATCCTGGCTCCCAATCAACCAAAGCTTCCAGTTTCCAAACCTCGGTTTTCTTCTCTCCTTTACCAGCCGTAAATGAGTTTCCACTACCCTCCTTCTCTAAATCCATTCTTCCTGCTTCATGCTATTCTTGCTATTATGGTCAAATCAGCTTAATTCTCTAGGCCGCCTGGGTCCAGTGTAGGGAAGGGAAAGGAAATGGTCATTATATAGAAGACATTAGCATTTTGCTCTCAGTTGAAATGTTTGGTCTTGGATCTTGCACCAGCTGAGAACAGTAATTACAAGGAAATTAATCTCAGCCCTGGGCTACAGCATACTTTACAAGATGGATTATTTGGGGAACTTAGCTGTGAAAAAAAATACAAGTCATCTCCTGTAAGCATTTACAAACTGCATTTTCTTTCCGTAAAAATCATGTATCTTAGCCAAATCTGAATGGATTTTAACAGAACAGCAAAAAGCAAATTCACAACACTTGCTTGCCAAAGCTTATGTCTTTACTTCAAAGTACAGGGGTATTAGAGCTGTAAAAAAAAAAAAACAAAAACACCCAACAAAAAACATCCACCCAGAAAATAATACATTTTTTTCCACAGCCTCTGCCTGCAAGCCCGTTGAACAGTTTTAGTTGTAATTTTATATATAAAAATTAATCAGAGGCAGACACTGCCATGGAAAAATCTCAGCTTAAAGAGTTAAAGTTTGGCAAAGCTTTATGCAACTAAGATCACATTCCTGAAAAACGTCAGTCAGCTTTAATAATCGGTTGTGCTACCAGCCCGTCCAGTACACACGCATTACATACAGTCTCATAAAACTAATTTCTGACATGTTTCCATTCTTCTCCATTGTTATATTAATACAGTTAGCATATGTTAAGATACTTTCTCATTGGAGACAGGAAGGACAACTGGAACTCCAATGATCATAAAGCACGTACATATTCTGTCAAAATTCCAAGTCAGAAAGGTCCTTGAATTAAATTACAATGAAAGAGTATAATAACTATTATGAGCTTGATTTTAAATATTCATCTTCTCTTTGAATGGAACCACTGAGTCCTTTTGCTCTTCCTCTGGGATGGACTTTTCTCGACATAATCACCTTCAAAGTGAATGTTAAGTAAGCATTGTGATCTCTGAAAAACAGGTTTTAGAGGATGATGCTAACATTTTTTCTGGCTATTTTGTTCCCACTAGACTCAAGCTACATGCTTTGTTGCAAATTTCTTTATAGCCACAGGAGCTACAGTCCTTTTATTGTCATTTTTCATCTTCGGCAGTGATGCCAGTTTACCTCCCTCACCAGTCTTTAGTTAACCGATACATTTTGTGCCAGAAGTGCAGCATTTGCCATACAGAAAGCTGCCGGAGAGTTGACCTCCAAGGATAAAATAAATGTAATTCACCTGCTGTAATGCTACAGGATGTACTGAATATCTCAAACAGCAGAGAAATTTGCCCAAGGCTACAGTGAGTCAGTCGCTGAGACAGCTGGAACAGGAATTTAGGAGCTCCTTGTTCTCACTCTACTGTGATTATTATTTATTTTACCATAGCAAAGGTCTTTTCAGGACCTGGCCCTTTTGTACCACATACTACACAAACAAAGAAGAAGGGGTATTTTGCTAAAAAGACTACAGTCCTCTCTAACGAAAGCTTAATGTCTGCCAGTAAGAATTATTTTCAGGTAGAAGGTCTAACATGCCAACATTCAAGAGGAAAATAAATAATTTTACAATTACTTGTAATTAAATATCACTTTATTAAAATGACTGGAAAACACTCTTGCCTTCCACTTCAGATATTTATTTTACAATTTTTAATTATACTTACCACTGAGGTTCTCCAACAGGAAATTTAATAGATCCATGAAGCCCGAGAGCTGTATAAGACTGAAGTTCATTTCTTTAGCCCACCAAAATCCTGCAGTATAATAATCTAGCAAAATAGTCTCTTTCAAAGATGTCTTTAATTGTTTAAAATTCAGAAATTCTTCCAGGTTTCTAGAAGAAAATGCAGAGTAAAATAAGAAATTAAAAAATAAATTACAGATTCCAAATTGTAACTTAGTCTGCTTGTAATTATATCTACAATATTTACTATTATTATGTTATACACGTATCAGTATGTCTTCCTGGAACTTAGCTACATCCATTTCTAGATATAAATGCTTATGATCAGAGGACATATCAACTGAAAAAGGTAAACAAACACCTACAGGCTTCAACAGACACTATTTAAATGTTAAGATAGGATTAACGAAATAACAAAAATAAGAGCACTACAAAACCCACAGAGAAATACACTGAAAATCCCAGAGAAAAATCAGTGGTTTTTCAGGAAGGGGTTTGTAGGATGAAAAGGAACAATTCTCCTCCACTTTCTACTACCACTCTTTTGCTCTGATTGAGATAGTTTTACAGTACTGAAAAAGATCTTGTTTCCCTTTCAAGATTATTTTTCATGTAGCCTCTGAAGAAAAATTACATTTGAAAATTAATGTAAATAATATAATATAAAATTACTGAAAGTACCTAAAATATTTAGAAATTCCACTTTCAATGGTCAAGACATACAAGAGCCTCATCCTGTTTTACTGGCACGCTGCAGAAATTTTTCCACTTACTTTAACTTGAAAAAGTAATGAAAAAATACACTCCCTTGTAGGAGACCATGCTGTTGCTGACACATTTATGTCTACTCTATCCAAACATAGAATTAGTTGCGTCTTTTATAATAGTTGTGCACATTTTTCCACATGAAGAGAGAGGATCAGGGCCGGGACTTCAGTCTGCAGTTCTTCCAGTATAACTTCAGCCATGTCTTGGGTAGTTAAGTTTTGCATTAAAGCAATCCTTGGCTTCTTACCTATACCTGACGATACAGGTGCCAGTTACGATCGCAGTGTCTAGTCCCCTGTAAAAGAGCAAAGTCTTCCCCCTGCCCTGCTTCTCACTCTTCCTAAGAAGGGCATTAATCTCAGACCTACTGATAGGCAACCATTAGTTTTTCAGGGTTTTCACCAAGCCAGTAGAGATACACTGTCAGATAAGATGAGTTTCTTTTTTTAATTAAAGCCTCAATAGCTAAGAAAGTAAAGCACATAATCCAATCAGTTTTGTTTAAAACATGTATTCCTTTGTTCTGTGTGACAAATTTGTACGGCTGTACACATGCAAGTCGGTTAAAAACACTTAACTGTGTACTGAAATAGAAGTGGAACGTGGCCAGCTGAACTTTCCAAGGTTTGAAACAGTCCATATCCTCTCTTTCTGAAGCTTCTGCCAACTCTGTGTTTTCATAATCAGAGCTTCTCAGGGATTTAGATTTTCTCTGATGCTGTTAACAATACCAGTACTCATCTTTTCAATATTCTGTAAGGCATATCACTGACAACAGTATCTATAAATGAGTGGGAAACGATGGGGCATTTAGATGTCCTAGCTACCCTGATTGCTACTTCTTCCTTCATGGAACGTGCTCAAGTCCTACGGAGATGGACTGCAGTACAAAACTCTGTGATAGATGGGAATGCAGGACATCAAAATTTTCATACAGAATCAGACCTGTTGTGATTTTCTAACCTTAGCTGTGGCCTTCAAACTGCTCTTGTATCTAGGCATGGTGCACTGTGGTAAACTAACAACATTTCAGTGCTGCTGCTAAACTGCTTAGATTGCATAAAATACCCCGTAACTATCCTCTTTTTAGTCAGATGCAGTATATACTTTATGTTCCGCTTGTACAGTATATGTATATAAATGTGTGTGCGATCAGCTGAGACTAAGAAGAAATGTACGACCTCACAATGCTTTTCTTTTTCATCTTGACGAGAAAGTTTCACAATAAATTGCATCATTAAGTACATTTTAGTCTCCAGTGAGCTGTACGCTTCAGCCTCCTCCAAAATAAGAGGCCTATTGTGCAAGAGAAAACAGTAAATGAAAGAAGTTTTTTTATTATTATTTGATGGGAACAAATTTTCTTTCCAGTTTTCTTAAAAAAAAAAAATCCCACAAAGAACTTTTTTTTTTTTTTTTCTCAGAACAGCGACAAATAGGAGGAACAGAATGTATTTCAGGAATAATATTTTAATCTCTGTTAAATGGTTTATCTCTTCAGAGGCACAAGATTGGATTTTTTTATTTCCCCTTCCGCCTCCCCCCAAACTAGTCCAGCAGACCAACACTTTGGCTTTTAGTTCACTAAGAATTTGCAAGGGGACACAAGTGCTCCTAAATAATTCGGGCACTTCTGAAAAACCCCATCCTCAACATATTTAAGTCTAGAGGCTCAGGTTGAACTCCTGGCCTCTTAAATTTAGCTGCTATTAAGCACTAACAAGAAGGGAGAGTGTTGCTACAGGAAAGACAAGATGGGTTTACATCAGAAGTCTTCGACTGCCCCCTGTTTCCCCAGTGTACCATACTGGCTACCTACTAATACCTTCTTAAGCTTTCCATCCCCCTCTGAACTTTGAAAACCTTTCTGATTTTTCAATACCTCGTGTTACAGTAGAGAATCTTAAATGTTTTAGCAAAAAAGTTACCAAGAGAGACTTATAAAAAAAGCTCAGTATTGGCCTGTTCTTATTTACATCTTAGTATTTCATTTATAGCACATTTAGTACTATTGTAAACTCAGAAGCCATATCAATGTGAAATATCAGTGGGGGGGGGGGAAAAAAGAGTTGAAGAAAAATCAAGAGATATAGGAAATACAATAAAACAAAGTGGATCTGAGATAAACAGTATTTCTGCCTATCTTTCATGAGTCCTATTAAATATCAATGATTTAACTGAACAATTGAAGACTAATGAAGTAACCATCACAAAAGAAATCTAACAAATATTCTATAATTTTTATTTCATTTTATTATATTGGTTCTAGCATTGTTACCGTCACTACTTACTTTCGAACTCCCTCTACATTTTGTTCTGACAAAGCAGTAATTTGGGAAAGAGAAAGAAACATCCGATTAATAACCTTCTTTCCACCTATGGCATCCTGATCTTGGTCTTCTTCCTACACACACATATGTATATAGGAATATAATTTTAAAAGGTTTATTTTATTATGTCAGTAACTCATCTAAATAACATTTTTATTTTTAGGAAGTATGCAAGGGATTAATTCAACAAATGCCAAAAATCTAACACCGCTATAATTACATGGCAGCAACACAATACCCTAACACATTTTCACTAGAGAAAAGCTAGGCAGATACATGGAAAATAATATTTTTATCTTAAATCCATGTGGGAACATTGTGACATATTATGTGCAGTACAAGATTAAATTAACTTGCAAGTAAAAACAACAGAAATATAAAGGTGCAAAAAAATCCATGAATCTAGATTTGACCAACAAGATACTAGATTGCGCAGTAATTAAATTTTAAAATCAGTTTCTGTTTAAGATATTATGAGTACACATACACATTACCATGCTATTTGCTCTCCACCCTGCACTTGATTGCATTTTCAAATTTATTGTCTACGCTGACTCCTTCCCTAACCAAAAAAAGTCCAAGACATTTGCTGCAACACAATGATACACATACAACGATCTGACACTACTGTTTCAGGCAGGGTCTGTGTATTTGTAATACAGAAGGCAGTTCCTTATAGAAAATACACGGATGTACATGGTATAGGGGATAACAAACTGAGCATGAACCAACAATGCAATGGTCTTAGAAAAAATAGGAACATTTTGTGATATTTTATATACTGCGTATCACTGACCAAAAACATTCAACCAGAGACTTCAGTAAGAAATCTCTGAAATAAATAAAACGGTAGGAAAAAAAAAACAAACAACTGTTTTACAATAGAATATGTAGGCGACAAAGTGAGGTGTCAAAGCACATTCTAAAAGGTGAGCTGAGCCAGACGCTTTAGAGAGGTGCACGGCAGCGGAACAAGGGACAATGCTCATAGACTAGAACAGAACAGAGGATTTCGGTTGGACCTACAATACATTAGCATGGGGCAGCATAAGGAAAAGTATTTCGCTATGAAGATAACTAGGCATTAGAATAGGTTGCCCAGAAAGGTGCAAGAATCTCCATTCTTGCAGGTTTTCAAGACAGAACTGGACAAAACCCTGGTCTGCATGCAGTGCTGGCCCAGCTCTGGGCAGGCAGCTGAACCAGCTCATGTCCCAGAGATCCCGTCCGGCCTCACGATGGTGAGTCTAATGGGCCCGACCTGCTTCTGCACCAGGACACAAAAATATCTGAGTAAAACCTGATCATAATTTACTCATAGCAGGTACACTTCTACATCTGTGGGATTTGGGCTTTACAGACGTGCAGCAAGCCAAAGCTTGCAGAGTAACATTTCCAGCTCACCTAGAGAGGGAGAAGTGGAAAATTTCCTAACATGAGCTGATTTTTGAGCCTGAACAGCATTGTTCTGGGCTAATAATGAGCTAACTAGCATTGGTCAAGGAGAGCCCCCAAATAAAGCTACACTACTCCCCCTGCTGCTGCCAAACTGCAAGATATAGTTAAAACTCTGAAACCAGCCGAATTACAACATTCAAGACTGATGAAACAAGACAGAGCAACAAAGAACATTTAGTGGATGGACCAGTTTTTTCCTCTAATTAAGTACCAGCGTACTTTCACGTGTACTTTAACATGAAAAAATCATTGTTCCCAACTGTAAAGGAGTTAGTCTCAGATACAATGTCTTATCAGAACAACAGGAGTGAAGTAAACGAAGGCTTCCTTCACATAGTTAGGAGCATGACATCAGCCTGCTTTTGGTTTTATTAGCAATAATTCATGCAGTGTAAAAAGAAGTACTCCTACAGTCAGTAATGTTGACATAATTGAAGCTGCACGCCCCAGCTAGCGTAAAAAAAAAAAAAAAAAGAACAAATTGCTCAACATGCTAATATTATACAATTATTGAAAGATTTTTTTGAATAATGGGAAAAAATATGAATGCTTTCCTGAAGTGACCAGTGGTGTTAGAAACTTGTTGAACAAGAGATTCTTTAGAAGTGGTGAGAGCTGAATTAAAAGAATAACTGATATCGATGTTTTGGAAACTGAATTAATACCAGTTCACCTCTTTCACTCAGGATGTCCAATACATAGGATACTTCACCATGTATTTTTGCACCATTATATAAATGGCATATTACTGGTCAGTCAGTCAACACCTTACTGTCCATACTTCTTTACAAGGCAAAAAATTAACATTTTACAAGTATCACCTCAGATAGAGATTTGTTCTCATCAAGCTATCTTCCAGCTTCTCCTCTGTGGTTACAGGCCAGGTGTAAGAACAAAGACCCTCCCATAACACTCTCAACTACCTCCATAGCAGTCCTCCACCATTCAAGATCACAGTAGTAGCCCTCTAAATAGAGATGCGTCAAAAGTCTTTTTTTTTTTTTTCCTCCCACTGCTTACAACTTGTGCTGTAAGGAACAGGTTAGTAGGCAGAGAGTTGAACTTTCTGGAAAGCAACTTTTTACCTGAACTCCCAAGAATCTTACCCAAACTAATTCCTCACTGCTTCTGGAAAGGTATCAGGCAACATCCATCATGACAGAAAAAGCTTGCCGAAAAAGGAATTTTCTCCTGCCTCCAGTACGTACTTGGCTTACTACAGCATGAAACTTTCTAACCTGCATCGTATTGTCAGGCCCAGCACACTTAACATGCTGATGCTAAGGCTCATCTCATTCTCTGAATTCCAAACAGCAAGAAGGACCTCTGGGAAAATTTGCTGAAGTCTTAGCATGTAGTGTTGTATTATAGCAGTATATGAGCTATACAAGATTACAAAAAATTATTTTAAAATAACTCCAGGTGCCTTTCACTCAGTCACCTATAATCTCTTTCAACACATTTAAAGGTCCTCTAGCATCAGAAACATATTATTTAACCAACTAAAGTTTGCAGTTTAAACTTAAGATATGTTCAATGTGTTGTAACTCGCTATGGCTGATAAGGCTCTGTAATCCGCACATCAAAATCCGACAGTTTACATGGCAAGGTGAACGCTTTCCATTTCACCGTTTCATCACCCAGCGTCTGGAACGATATTCCCAGCAGCAACACCCCTCGCCAGTGTATTACTGTCTTTGTTACTGCTCACGACAAGGATGGATTTGTGGCACCGCTGCCCACTACAAGCACAGGTATCAGATAATGAGAAATAGTGTTCCAAATGACCGATGAGGAACTACGGGAGAGAAAGTACATCCTTTAGAAAATTAATTTTTAAAATTATCAATGTTTCTGTAATTTAAAAAAGTAGTGACAGACCATAAATCATGTGAACAATCCCATATTTGTGGAAAGTTTCTGTTTGGGCAGAACCTCCCTACACACGTGACTAAAACCTTTTAATTCTTTTGACTGAATACTGTTTTGTCTTTTGATTGCTGTCTTTAACCGCCACTGAAAATACAAAGAGAAGTTATTTTATATACGTGTTGACTGAGGTCAAAGAATTTACCGTGCATTTTACTGTTATCTGTAGTGACTGACTGAGGTAATCCAAGGTGAGCTAATTCTGGTAACACTGTCCTCGTGTGTTGGGAAAAAAAAACCCAAACCAACCCTCCCAATACTCCCAGCAGGAGACTTAACCTATTGAAATACAGCCTACTATTAGAGAATTATTTGTTGCTGGTTTATTTTCCTTCAAATAATTTTCATCTGTTCTCAATGTATAATATGTTTCTGGCTCTTCAATACATTACTCCAAACGCTGTGGCCACCCATTGTCAACAGCATCAAATCAGAATACCAAATCAGACAGACAAAAGAATAAGATATTCCTTGGATCTCTTGGCCAGTGCTCACAAACCACCATAAAGCAGAAAATATTAGCAGAAGCGTGATATAGTTAAATAGCAAATTCTCAAAATCCTCTGTGCTTGGGGAGAGGGGGGAGAACATTTTCTCAAAAACCCAAACCCCAAGTGAGTTGTCCTGGGCTAGAAAAAAAACACTTCGCTATCTGCAGTTTTGGTGAGGGCCTTTCCAGAGTGGCAAACCCTTGAAACACAATGGAAATTAGAACCAGTGTTCCTGAAGGAAAATAAGCTGGTGCTTCGGGATAAGCCCTCTGCAGTGGCTGAAGATGTTACTTACTTGCATTTGTTTGACAATACAACAGCATGCTTTGCAAAATCATGACTTTCGAAAATGTACTGACAAAGGAATAGCTTACCAGCTCTCGTAAATTATAGCAAATACCTGAATTGTAAAGAACGCAGGACCCTCCTGTCCTCATTCCATCAGGGAAATTAGACTGGACTAAACTCTGCTGCCACAGCTAGATAGTTTCCAGTACCTAAGCTAGTTCATTTAAAGCTAGCTCAGCTACCTCTGTCTGAGCAATACTGCTGACAGCAGTATAGATGTACCCTGGAAGAGTGTTGCATATCAGTTACAACTTTAATCAAAATGGGAATGAAAAAAAAAACAAAAAACCAACCCACACCAGCAACACAGGCTGTTACTTGTATTATTATACGCATTTTGTTATCAAGCTGTCAAATACTTCAGCAGAAGCAGAAAATCTTGAAGCTGTCTACATAAATAGTTAAGGCAGAAACAGAAATTATTTGCTGTTCCTGTTTGTTTTAGAAAAGCCCCACTTGTCCGCTCCCACAGTGGGAAGTTAAAATCAATAGTTGCTATTTTTAGTCAAAATATTCCTTTTGTTGTCAAACAAATAAGGAAATAAAAATAGTAACACTAATTTCGGCTACATTTGAAAGAGAAATATGCAGATATGTCAGATGCAAAAGATAAAACCTACATGGAAGAAAATATTTCAGAGGATCTTTATAAGCAACAGATGCTGATAGTGCCCTTTTAAAAACAAAATATGTTTCAAAAATTTCATACAGTCCAAATGTAAAGATTTATGGATGACCAAACGTATTATGACATTAACCGTTACCAATGTTTTCACAGCTGCAGACTACTTATTGGAAAAAATGTTGTTAAAAATAAAACAGCAGCAAGACTCGTGAAGATCAGGATTCAGATTTTCTAACGTGTTTTCTGCTGAAAGGAATTACAATTACGAAGTCTGAACAATTATAAAAATACTCAATTTAAATCAAAAGGAATCATCTCAAGATCTAAGAAACCATATAACAAAAATAGTGGCAGAATACAGTGCTCCCTACAGCTTGCGTATAGACCACGCAAGCTAGCTTCAGCCAAAATTGCACATTATATAATCTAATTCATAAAACTGCAAAATTCCACAGTTTACAATAAAAATAAATCCTAAAGGATAGCACGAAATATCACAAAGGCAAACTATCCTGTGTACAACAAAGTTCAATACGTCAGGAACAGAAAACACATGGAAAAAAAAAAGTTCACTGAATTCCTCTAAAGATTCCTTTTATAAAGCCACAAAGTAAAAATGACGAAAATTTGTGGTACATTTCACATGGACGTAGAATATATTTTTGACAGCCTGTCGTTTCCCGTACAGTACACCTTGTATCCTTTTACCATGATCTACCTGACTGCACTACCCCAGCATTACGCTGCTCCAGCTGCCAAAATATTTACGGAGAATACTGTGAAAGATGCGTATATTTTTCACAACGCATTTAGACTATGTAATAATACATCCCACGTGGAAGAGGATTTATTTATTTAAGGAAATCCTAAACGTCAAGCTTTTGCGCCGACAACGGCCAGGGTACCTTTGCGCCAACAGATGCGACCATCGCGCTGGGTAAAAGCGGCTCCTCGCTTCCACGACAGTCGCAGTAACTTCTCGGACACCCGAGACAACAAAGCAGTTCGACCAGAAGAAAATTATGTTGTAGTAGCTACAACTGCACAGCCAGGCTCGAGGGAGAAATCTCTGAGCTGGCGCAACACCTCATACGCTCTTGGGAGGACTAGCTTGTATTCTTAGATTTCTCTTGACGTGCAGCACGAGATGAGCTGCCTGACTGTCAGAAATCGCGCCTCTTGTCAACCGAGTCAAAAATTGCAATGCAAACAAAAAAAAAAACCAACCCAAAAAACCCCCCCAAACCCCCAAGAAACCAAGAAAACAAATGGAGGAGGCCAAAGACAAGGGGAAAAAAGCACACGTTACGAAGAACGGTGCGGATTTGCGAAATCCTCTAGAGCACGCCGGCTACCTCAAGCAATAAAAGGTGAGAAGCACAATCCTCATGCTGCTGGAAGCAAGCTGGGAGCTTGTGGCTGGAAGGTTACACGGCGGGATATAGGTGTACCCAACGCTGCATTTTTAACACCCCGCCCTTTTTGCCTTCCCTAAAGCTTAGTGAAGACATTTAAAACAAGTTATTTTTTTAAAAAAATAAATAAAGAAATGAAATGGGGGGGGGCGGAGGGGGGAAGGACACAAGGGCCGCGGAGCGGAGTACCTGCCCCGCCGCCGCCATGCTGCCCGCGGGCTCGGCGTCGCCGTTGCCCTGGGAACGCGGGGCGGGGCCTGGGCGGTTGGC
>VZTL01008727.1:27563-43397 GCA_013400535.1 Scopus umbretta
AGGCCCCGCTCGGCTGCCCTCACTCCCCCTCAGGCCAGGCGCCATCTTGGCTGGGCGGCGGGCTCGCCGCGGGGTGCCTGACGGTGGGCTCCTGGGCGGCTGCGGGTGGCCTTGCCCCCTGCAGCACCGTCAGGGCGGCGGCTCGGGGGCAGGAGAGTAGCCTGGAGAGTAGCCCGGCGTTGTCCGTGGGGCTTGGGGCAGGCAGGGCCCAGGAGAGCTGCCTTCACAGCCCCTGCCCAGGACGCAGCTTGCGGGTCCCTCGGGTGACCCAGCGGGGTGCCGCTCGGAAAGGAACCTGCGTGAGGAGGGATCGTCTGCCTAGTAGCTTCACCCGATCCTCTCAGTTCTTTCCAGCGTGTCCAGGCGGTCACTGTCATACCAGCACCAGTGAACTGCACAGTTCACACGGCAAACACCACGGGCGGTGCTTGTAAGGAGGGCGCAGGAGCGTAAAGACGTGGCGTACCAAAAACCAGCACCATGGAGTCTGCGAGAAGACCAGTCGCAGCAAGAAGGCGGCCTGGCAGGTCGGAGGCACCCCCGTGCGCCGAGGGCTGTGCCGCCTCAGGGCCGGTGCCCGCGTCTGCCTTCCCGATCCAGCAACCACCGCCTCAAGGCCTGTGTGGAGAGACTACGAGGCAATGGCGGAACGTCGTGCACTGTGAACCAGTGTTGCCATGCCCGTTGATAATTTAGATCTCAACGGTTTTCCTAATCCAAATAGTGCCAATAACTGCTGTAAACAATGTTTGAGTGACAATTATAAGGACAGCATCATGCAGCTACCTCTGCAGTTGCCCTAACAACATCCCAACATTTTGAGCTTCTTGAAAACCGTGTTCGAACTGCATACCTAGACCTAAATACAGTCCAAATATGTCAACACCAATTACTATAGCTCAGATGTCAGCAGGCATAAATCTGCAAGTCTGTTGGGACCAATGGAGGAATACAGGGTTATTCCAGCTAAGGATTGGGACTTAAATGTTCATATTTTAGGTACAGTTTAGGACTAATTTACAAACTATAGTAAGTGGAAGAAGACTTAGAGACAAAACTGCATTTTCATTATAATGTACGTCAGTATTTCTTGTTTCTCCTCTTTGTCCTTTTTTCATTTCTTTTAAACTTGGAAAACTAATAAACTAAGCTATGCTGAAACATTTTCTGTCAGATTTGTGTTGCATGCAGACTCACAGCAGCAGCAACAATTCAGAGTAATAGCACTTACCTGCAAGATCAAGTGAAATGCAAGCATTTGGTGAGTGAACAGTAATGTGAGCAAAGAAAAAGCTAACTTATTTTGCAAAGCTTATTGGTGTGCTGAGGGAGCTGGTGTGACAAAACAATTTCTTTGCAGTGCCCCACATAAAGCAAGGACCTCCTGGGATTTCTGCAGCTGTTTCAAGGTGTGCTGCTGTTTCTGAGCAGTTTGCCACTTTCTGAAGATTGTCATCATCAGTTTCTTAAAATGTGCAAACCACTAAGTACAGTACCTGTGTCTTAGCTGGGTCACAAGAGATGAGAACCTGCCCATTACCCACTACGATTCCCATTTATAGTTTGAGATTCAACATGTACGTACCTCCAATTCCTGCTCAAACGCTCTGACCCTCACTGGCACACGTACACCAATCGCGCTTCCAAAAGGAGTCAGAAATCTGTTTGAATGAGGTTCAGAGAGCTGGATCCTGCAGTGTTTTGTAGAATTATTCATAGTATTTTAAAGAATTGCTTAGCTCTGTGTAGGAATTCACAGTGTGAATTCCTACAATTTGTGCCGTGCTCTGTAGCTGACAGCAGTACAGCTGCAGTTACTTCCCCTTTTACTGTGTCGATAAATCTAACCAAATAAGAACATTATTCAGAGCTGCAAGCACGGCATGCAGCAAGGTGTGAAAACCAGGGAATTAAATGTGATATTTGGATGCAATATAACATTGTATACCTTCATTCTGCTACTAGCTAGTCGGTAACAGGTAGATTTTGGACTTAACCCTGCATTCCTCTGGTACTGAAAATGCCCACCGACTTCCACGAGCGTTTTCAATGTCAAAGATATGGAGGCTCAAAGCCGTTAGAAGGAGCTAATTCCATTTCTCTTACTCAATATTAAAGGACTTTCTTACACAAAACCTGCACTGAGCAGGCTGATTGAAGCTGAGCAGTGATTGAAGCTCAGCCCACATTTCCAGTAGTGAGCGCCTAAACTTCCTACTTTTCAATTTAAATTTTTCGATAGTCAGTGTCACAAAGGTTAAATATAAAAAAAAAAGATACCAAGAAAAAAGATTCAACAGTAGCGTTAAGCCATTCCTTCTAATTTCATGTGGATCCTTCCCGTTTACAAAACCCACGTTTGTATGTACATGTGAGTATTTAAGGCAGCTTTTAAATTTCCTTCAAATGCAGGACACAACACAACACAGAACTACTGATATTAAAGCTCTGATCTAGTTCTCTCCTACTACAGGTAACCATGGTAGATTTTCTGTGATTGCTAATGGTCACAGATACTCCAGGTCAGAGGAGAACAGCAGCTCCTGCTATAGAGCTCCTTCTTCTCCACTGATGTAGCTGTGTTAGAAGCAAAGATTCCCTGAAAGCGTTGGTCCAGCACGTGTAATTTAAACAGACCATATTTGAAAATCTGGCACTTACACAGTCCGTGCTCTTCTGCTTATCCGAGAAGCAACCAGAGTTCAGGTGGTTTTGCCAAGCCCAGTATCACGCACAGCACATGAGTATCTCGGAGGGAACACTTTCCTCTTCTTTCCGTATTTGATAAAGCTCTTCTGCTCATGGTGCCTGGGCCACCCCTAGCCTGTTAAAGATAACCATGTGGCCCACTTACACTCAGTGGCCCCCTGGCAGAATCTGGACAAAGAGCTGGTTCCTCTCCTCAATTTTCGTCAGGTCCTCAGATTTTCATGTTGCTAATGACACAGTGAAGAATCACAGAATCATAGAGTGGTTTGGGTTGGAAGGGACCTTAAAGATCATCCAGTTCCAACCCCCCCTGCCATGGGCAGGGACACCTTCCACTAGACCAGGTTGCTCAAAGCCCCATCCAACTTGGCCTTGAACACTTCCAGGGTTGGGGTATCCACAACTTCTCTGGGCAACCTGTTCCAGTGCCTCACCTCCCTCATAGTGAAGAATTTCTTCCTTATATCTCATCTCAATCTACCCTCTTTCCGTTGAAAGCCATAACCCCTTGTCCTACCACAACAGGCCCTTCTAAAAAGTCTGTCCCCATCTTTCTTGTAAGCCCCCTTTAAGTACTGAAAGGCCACAGTACGGTCTCCCTGGGGCCACCTTCTCCAGGCTGAACAACCCCAGCTCTTTCAGCCTGTCTTCATAGGAGAGCTGCTCCAGCCCGCTAATCATCTTCATGGCCCTCTGGACCTGCTCCAACAGGTCCACATCCTTTTTATGTTGGGGGCTCCAGAGCTGGACACAGTACTCCAGGTGGAGTCTCGTGAGAGCAGAGTAGAGGGGGAGAATCACCTCCTTTGACCTGCTGGCTACGCTTCTTTAGATGCAGCCCAGGAGATGGTTGGCTTTTGGGGCTGCAAGTGCACATTGCTGGGTCATGTTTAGCTTCTCATCAACCAACACCCTCAAGTCCTTCTCCTCAGGGCTGCTCTCAATCCATTCTCCACCCAGCCTGTATTTGTGTTTGGGATTGCCCTGACCCATGTGCAGGACCTTGTGCTTGGCCTTCTTGAACTTCGTGAGGTTCACACGGGCCCACCTCTCAAGCCTGTCATGGTCCCTCTGGATGGCATCCCTTCCCTCCAGCGTGTTGACTGCACCACGCAGCTCAGTGTCGTCAGCAAACTGGCTGAGGGTGCTCTCAATCCCACTGTCCATGTCGCCAACAAAGATGTTGAACAGTGCTGGGCCCAATACCATGAATATAGCAGTTCCAAGCTGCTCCCTGTACAATAAACTACACTGCCGCCTTCCTAGAAATACTTCCCTCTTCCTCGCTAGATCACATCTTTTGGGGAGGGAGCAGACTCACCTGCATCACCCAAGTCCATGTCAGAAGGGAAAAGGTGGTCACAGGAAGCTTTACAGGGCATTGAAGATGTAGGCCCCCTGCAGTTGGAACAAACCCAGCAGCTGCAAGAGAGCTCCAAAATATGCCACTGAGTCCTCCAGTTTTAATAACCGAAGTGATTCAGTCTGGTTTTGTTACTCATTTGCAGAGGTCTTTGCATTTCAGCAGTAGATGAAGTTTACGAATTCAAGAAAATGAATGATGTTTCAGAAGCCTTCTTTGAAAACACAAAGTTTTTGTAAACTCCAAGCCTATTCACGCATCCTCCTGTTGAAAGAGATCCTAAGAAAACGTTCAATTGCAAACATGTTTCCATTCACCTTTAGTTAAGCATCACCAACCGTGGTAATTACACGTAGGCAAATTCGGGAAGAAAAGCAGATGGAAATTCCTAGTGGAGCCTTGCTTGTTATAACATCATCAGATGGACATATAGCTCCCCCGGCTGCCAGCCCTCATGACAACAGATTGCTTAAATTCTCGCCCTGTGGGACAAGGATCAAAAAACCTTGGAGATCTTGCACACAGTATTTGGGTTTGACCCTCTTAGTAACAAACGGATAATTTGTGAAAGCAACAGTACATTGCTGCTACATGGCTCTTAATAACGAGTCATGCATTATTGTACATAGATGCATTAACATAGTAATTAATCATCCTCTCCTGGCTCCTATATAACATTCATCACAGATATTCCATCCAGGGAACAGTATTCCCTCTAGGTAATGTTCTTGTGTTTTACATATCATATATCTTCGGAGAAAAAAAAAATCAGGGCATGATTATGTACGAGAAAAAGAAACACATAAATCCCAGGTTGTCAGAGAACGACCTTTAAAACCAAACCAGTTTTGTTTTTAAAACAAAAAGACAATTCTGCCACTTCTCAGGCAATATCCAATTAAAGCAAGACACGAGTACAAGAGGATAACTGCTTCAGTCTATCAGCAGCAGGACGGACAGAGTCCCGAGTTACTTACGGAGAGATGCTGCTGCTTTGAGCTCACCGTTCTTCAATACAATCTAGCTCAGAATCTCTCCCTGTCTATTTAATCAATAGGTAGGTGAAATTTCTTTGTGATTTGATAGTGATTTTGAGAGACTCCTAACGGTAGTACTTGGCCCAGCAATAAGAAAGTACGAGTTAAATTTAGCAAATCATAAGTTTTCAATTATTCAAAACAATACGCGTACAGAGAAATGAAAGCAGTAAAACATGTATTCTATCAATGATTCCATTATCCTCTCCCCGTAAAGAGAAGTGGCTCAATGGAGTATAAAAGCAAATATGAGATTGATTCTAGTCTTGATCTTAGCCAAAAGACTACTATATCTAGTGCCAAGAAATTGAATTGAGGTTCATAGAAATCCTAGAAATTAGATAAAAAAAGACTTAAAAGGACATGTAGTCCATCTCCAGGGGACCTGTGCCTTTTCTTGCCAACAAGAACTTCAAGAGAAATATGAATTTATTTAACCCACTAGTTCAAGACAGTCCCTTACTATGTATTACATTGTAGAAGTAACGTAAATGTGCGTATAACATTTCAGTATGCTATCCATATGAACTCAGAAAGCTTAGGATTTTCTCCCCTCTATGCACCTTTTAGTTCAGGAAGCTGAACTATGAGACCTGATCCATAAGATAAAGCAACATGGGTAAGTTAGCTATTTCAGACTACGTACCTCCAAGGTCAGCAATTGCTAAAACAAACCCCAGATCTCTGTAGATCTAAAGGACTCCTCACAGCCAGCATTCAGACCAGAACAATCCACTAAGAATTCCCAAATTCAAGGCAAGAGACAAAAGAACAGCACTGACCATCGAGTGGCTATAAGCCCCTCGGGACAGGAATTGATTCTCTAAGTCTTACACAGCCGTGAATGAACAAACAAATAACGTAACATAAGCTTAATGTAGGTCTTTGGGTTTATTGAGACGCATAGGAAAGCATCATTTCACTGACTGAGAGCTATATTCTTCAGGGGGACAAGCTGTTCAGTACAGAACATGCCAATTAATGTAGTACGGAAAATTACCAGAAGGAATACCCAAATTAAACAACGAAATACATTACAAAGGCAAGCAGAGATAAAAGTTGTTAAACACAGTTTTACATATATTTATATAGAATATATACTGTATATTAAACGCATATATGTAAGTATTGGTTTTGTATAATACATATGTATATAGTCTTCCTTCAGACTACCTTCTGCACTCCGATTCCCATCTCCTCTTTGTCTTTCCTAAAGATAGAAACAATCGCTAATCTTGACAAGTTTGCACGAACTGGCATATTGAACTCCATGCAAAAGACAAGGCAGTAGTCTTTTGGGCAAACTGTCTTCTAATTTCATTTTGATAGTCAAAACTTGACTTTCAGCTTGAACTATTGTTTCATTCTGTTGGCAGACCAAAGAAGATAGAAAGACACAACTGTGTAAAGTAAAAGCCTGAAACTATTCTTATACCTTAATAACACAGCAAAGCCTGCGAAAGAATATAAATTCACCGATTCCATTGTCCTTGCCCTTTTGCCCCCAAATGGGAACATCATTTCTTTCAGAGATTTCATATTTTACTTCTTTCATCTCTTTGTTGTGAGGCTCTATTGATATTTTGCCACCTTATCCGTATGATGTTAACCAGCTTTTAGAATAACATATAACAATTTAGGGCGGTAAGTGAAAAAATGCATCCAGCTGAAATTACAGGGGGATTTTCAATAGAGAGACTATAATTACCCAAGACACGAGTTGGCTTGTATACTGGAGTTTACAAAACCATCTTTTGGGAAAAAAGGCCCTGCGACATTTACGCCAGCCTGGATCTGTGTGCAGCTTTAAGCTTGTCACCATTTCCAGTTTAAATTGACTGTATTTTTTCTTTGTACATTTGTGAACAGTTTGCTTGTTGGACTACACAAACAGCTTCCAAGGTGTTTCGATTATTTCTTTACTTATTTAATATGGGCTGGCAAGCCTGACTTACTGGGACATAACATAATGTTTAAGTGATGTCTTGGAGCAGGATCGCAACTATAGCAGCAATACCTGGAGAGTCAGTATGGCAAGAATATCTCCACTTCGCAGAGCGAGGTCTATTCAAGAGAGTGAAATTTGTCACTGTGCAGTCTAGCAAAGAATCCTAAGTGTCCCTGCCACCAGAACCAAGTAATAAAATTGGGGTGGACGGCACACGCGTCTTCTCCTCATGTGCTTGGAATCACAGAGTACAAATCCCAATGAGCGGATGAGCATGCTCAGGAAGAATGTGTCCGTGTAGTCTCCTTAAACATCTAAGCATGAAGGTTATTCTGTGATCACTAGGCAATATGGTTAAAATTACGATGAAGCTGTTTGTTATTGCCCTTCCCCTTTTCTTCCCTGACTCATTTGAGGTTATGGACTCATCTTGGCAGAGTACATTAAAATAAAAGGGTATATAACTCAGTAATCAGTCCTGGGAGCACTTTCCGTCCTGGATTCCGAATTTGAAATATCTGCTGTGCAAGCAGATGTTTATAGAGAGCTGCAAGGAGGAGTTAATGTCCATATTCACTCCAAAAAGATTATGTAGTTGCATGTAAAAAATGAATTTGCAGAGCTCTAGAGAGCTTAAGTATATTACTCCTAGTAAAAATAAAACTCATTGAGCAGAGGACCTGAGGCCAGCACATATATTTGTGCTAAGAATATCACTTTAGCTGCACACCAGCTCTGCCTGTGATGTCATACAGAACATTCATGGATGTCATCTGGAACGGGGGTCAAATGCTTCCATAAGATATTTATTAAAGTAATTAATTCATTTAGTTGAGGCAGAATCTAAAATTGGCCTCTTGGAGAGTGATAATCTAATTAGTCTAACCCATTCGCGAGTTCTTCAGTATCTCGGAGTTCAAAATTCAAAGGGAGACAAAGACGGGGCACAGCTCACGGCAGCCGGTCTTTCCCTCAGCTTGAGCACCCAGGCGTGCTCTGTGGATACTTGTGACCGTCGGGTTATGAAGAACAATGGCGTATTTTGGTCCACGGGGAGCAGAGTTACCCATGTGCTTATCCTAGGAAATTTCGAAGTAGAATGAAAGCCTCAATGCGCTGTTTGACAGTGTTCCTTCAACACGAGCTTATGCTTTTCTCATTTACTTGAAAAGGAATTTGAAGGAAAATGACAGAAGTTAATGGAGTTTCATTATTGTAAAGCAATGTAAATGAATCATCCTCCTTGTTTTAACATCTGTGAACACGGTCTTCCTCTTCCTCGCAGACAAAACGTATCGGATTCTGCTCAAGTTTTAATGCTGTCTGGTGTCTGTGCACACGTACTGCCAGGGACATTCAGAACCATTTACATTAACGGCAAATATTATTTTTACTCTAAAGAAGGGAACATATCCTTATTGATATTCAGCAAGTGGTGCATTGTTGCAACCAAGATATAATTCACTCACTTGTCTGGCTGGATTACATTGCTCCATGCATTTTGTAGTTTCATCTGTGAAAAATCGAACTTTGGTTCTACTCTTGTCATTTCCCGTAATTCTTTACAAACAATCCGTGGCAAAAGGGGAAAAAATAGCTCCAATAGAAACTGCTTCTGGGGATGGCATTTGAAAGGACATTATTTAGAGTTAACGAATTAGACTAAGAAGTTTGTCATATTCTTTACATGAGCCATGAGTCAGACTTTGTATACAAGTATTTCTTCCACTTGTGTACTTCGTAAAGGCCACGACTTCCTTTGTTCCCTGGGAACCCTGCAGTGAAAGCATTTGTCTCCAGAAGCACGCGGCTTTGTTAGGCTGCCAGAGTAATATTTCCAGTTCTCCTCAACCTGTCGGTGTGCTCAGAACTGGCAACGCACCCACCCGTTGCCATCCCTAGTCAGGGCTCCCTTAACGCAGCGTTGCAGCCACTTGAGCCGGACAGCAGCTCATCGATTTACAGCAAAATCCAGAGGAGTTCAGCCTACACAAGGGTGGGAGGGCCGAGCCGTTATTGATGTATGAAATTAGCAATTAGAACTTGAAGGCGGTAAAACTGGAAAGTCCCCAAAATGGAGGAGCGGGGATGCTCTTTCAACGGTGATTTCTTCCTCTGATGTAAATTTTGAAACTCCCTTTGATGAAAAGGAGATCAAGCAGATTTAGCTTCAGAAGATGATTATAGGCTTTCCTACACAAAACTGACTTAAAGTTTTATCTCCTGGGTCTATCAAGCACAATCTAATTTTTCTTCTACCTCTTGCTTTTACACTATCACACGGATCACGCGTTACTTTTTGGTAACTACCTTTTCCATGTTACCCAAGCCAACGAAGACATTACTCTTGATAAATGACTATTTAAATTTTAACTGCCTCTGCCACATTTTAAAGTATAAACTGTAACTGGATGTTTTATATACGTATAAGAGAAATATTTTTTTTTTCTCATAGCCATCGTGAAAATTTATTTTGTTGAAAATACAGAGAAATTGAATGCAATCCAAATAAAGCATTTTTTAAGTTGAACTCAGCCATGTAAATTTCTAATGCCAAATGAGAACTAGAAATCAGAGGCTGCAAGTAGGGGATTATAATGGAAACCGTTTTTTCAGTCTTACCTACACCTTTTGCTGCTATTCATGAATCCCATTATCACTCATGTAATAACGGTAAAGTAATCATAATTGTTTCTGCATTAGTAAAAAAAATTCTCTGTATGATTTCATCTGATATTAATAAAAGGTAAATCATTACACTAAGTTGATAATATTTCTCTGGTTATGGAAAAAATAGACTCAATCTTCTTTCTCCCCACCCTATGTAATTAAAAAAAAAAAATCAGAAATCAATTTTTAGCCAAGCATTCATCGGAGTACGTATTGTTAACAGGTGTTGTGTATTTCATTTCCCATGCACACAGTGCTGGAATGTAAAACTGTAATACTGCTCCCAGGAACAAGGAGCATAATTAAAATTCTTCGCGAGTTTGATTTCCTGGGTATGTTCTTCCTTTAAAATAACTACGTTGTAAACAAGAGCCAATTTCTTAGATTTGATCTATGGGTTGTACAGCTTATACTTCAGGTTCAAAATGGTGATTTAGACAATAATGCATAACAGCTGAATAGTTATTTATAATAGCGCAGCACCTGCGGCAGATTGTCAGCTGAAAAAGCAAATCTAAATGCTTTCAAATTCTCTTGTGTATTATAATAGGAGTAGTAGTGGCCACTATAGATACAACAGTTAGGCATGTAATGTAACTTTTGTTTCTGATTGCTTGCCATTTTCTCAATTTTATTCCTTTAGGACTGAAAATGTTCGTATTTAGTGTCAGTCCGTATGCATTTTAAAAAGTTCAGGCACAATTTAGCTTTTTGTTAATTATGGGGGTGTGTCAATGAAATTAAATATTAAATAGAACATCAAACTCTTTTCTCATAATTTCAAGATTTCCCACATTTCCTGGACTTTTCTACATGCATAATTAACACAACTTTAGGGTTTTTTTTTCATCTTGATGAATGCTGCTAAGCTCTCTGGAAAAAATGGATCTGAAATTTTAAAACTATAAAGGCATTTTTCTCACCTCAGTATGTATCAGGATTTTCCTATGAGCCTTTTAGCAGCAGCTCCCATTTAAAATTCTGAAGTTGTGCATATGCACAGATTCCTTTTGTATTTGGTTCCCTCCTGGATTCAAAAGAGCAGTGATCATTTGTACGATGATGTGATAATTCTGCAGTGATCTGAAACACATGTTAGGAAGAAGTGTAACAGCTCGTTGCAGCGGATCCAGGACCATACACAAACTCTCAGCGTGCTGACGTAACCTTCACCCACAACATAAAGTCGGTTTAGCTGCACGGTCCACCAAGGAACGTTCAGGTTTCCACCGGAAGGAACATCTGGCATGCGAACATACGAGGACCATGCCTAACATGCAAGCACTCTAAACCCATTAGAATTTTCAAGGCAAGATGGAGTTTTAACTTCTCTTGTCTATTAAATATCTATAAAAGCATCTATTTACTTTCTGAGTGTTATGAGATGTAAGATCAGTAACGTGCTTTGGGATCTTCAGGTGCAAGGTGACAGGCAGTGTAAGTACAAAGGTACACTTCAATCGGAACAAGCAAAGTCACATTAGCTTCTAGTAACACTAAAAAGATAAGCAGAAGTAAAGTCTGTCTCCAGATGAAAAGAAAAATAGTTTTCAAGGAGCTACTTGCTTTAAAATACAAACAATAGAAAAAGAAAAGAACAAAATGACTGGCCTTTGATAGAAATAGCTGTAATAAAGGCTAGAAGCAATCCACTTGCTCTGGGGTGGTGGGATGATGTCATTGCCAATTAGCATGAGTACTTTGTTTTATAACATCCATCTATTCGATGTATGACCTATTTTAGTGTACAGCTACAAAATCATCTTTGGAGTGCTTCCACTGGAGCCAAGGGAGTTACTCCAGGAATTAGCTTGGCCGGTGAAGTACTTCATACGCGGTAGAAATACTTAGAGAAACTGAGTTGGAAAAGAGTAATAGAGAGAGATTCATTCTTGCCATAAATCTTCTTGGCTTTGTGCTAATGTTGTTTACCCACTCGAGATAGGAAGGACATCATATAATGTATGCATATTGTGTAATATGGGATAGTGGCTTTGTAATGTAAACTGTCCATTAGTAACACAAAGCAACTTATTTTCATCCACTAGATCATTACTGCAAATTTTTCTCCTGGGTTTTGACATGTTATAAATCGTGATGAAGTCAACATTTGTTCTCTTTATCCTTTACTTCCGTTTGATTCGCTCTACTTAAAATGCATATAAACACACCGTAAGGCCACCGAGCTTTATGCGATTTCAGTAGGACAACGTTTCCACTCCTAGGAAGTAGCCCATATCTCAGGCTGCCCGTCTAGCTGGGAGAGACACAGAGCATCCCTCCCTCCCCGGTGCCTGTACCACCGTAAGGCACAGAGGTTTTAAGTGGGTTGAAGCACAGCTTGAGAAAGCCAAGCGGAGCTGTGGCTGTGGCACAGCAGCCCTACAGCCACCCACTGGCAGGGTGCCAGGGAACAAGGTGCAACAGCCCCTCCAGCACCCCCCTCCCCAGCAGTGACCGGTGCGTGCGGTGGTACGCGCTGCTCAAGTGCATTGGCAGTAATACGTGATAAAGCAGCTTTTGGCTGTTTGGAGGGTAGCTGACTCAGGGTCTGACTCACATCCCGTTCAGCCTCCCATCCTTCAGTTGCGTGAGCGCTTCTTGGCATTGCTTTTGTAAAGCGATTTTGTAAGCGATTGCTAGCAGTACATTCGGCCCCTTGCCAGCTGATGACACCAAACCAAATGTGACCGCTTCTACCAACTCGCAGAGCTGACACCTCAAACAAGTTGCCATATGGTAAGTTTGTAGATACAGGTTCACCTGGGTTTATTTCAGACGGTCACAATATTTATTTCACATGATCCCCCTTTGCCAATAAAGAAAAGGTGGAATGAAAGAAGTGGTAGGCTGCTACTCACTCTGGAATGACTTCTGGGCTTGGTGAGAATACTTGGGCTTATTATTAACCGTTTGCCCATAACACCTATACAGCGCAGAAAGATGTGCTTATCTGGGCTCCTGCCTTGGCCAGCTGCTTCTCATCAGTAAACCTGTCTCCTTAATGCAGCAGCATCTACACTGTTGCACCCAGCTCCCTCCCTAGAAGAGCAATTCTACGCCAAGGGAGTGGCTTTGCATTCTAGCGCCAGGATTATTCCGACTACCTTGTAAGATAACGATGTTGAAAGAAAGAAATGGGCTTGTAGGGCAGCTGTCCTATTTCACTTCCCACTGGAGATCTGCAAACACAGCCACTGACGACTCTTCCACACTATTACCCTTTCTCTGTAGTTTAACATTTTCCTTATCTAGGTGTTATTGTACCCTGTATCACCAAACATTCAAAGCAGCTGCACAAGGGCACAAGCCTGCTGCTGCAGTTGGCTCTTCGGCTGACTTGGTTGCATATAATCACAAGGTCCAGTGATGTCTGTGCCTGGCGTCTCTTCATCATCCACAGGTCTGATGGCATAATTTGACTGAATATTCAAAGCTGAACCTCAAGACAGGTAGACAGGAAACTTTTGTGTATTTTGGAGCCAAGAATGCTGGAACAAAGTCAGTCCAATACACGCACGTTGGTTATGGCAGAATGAAAAATATGAAATGAAAATGAGGACTTTTATTTCTGGCTCTTAACTTTGCCTCTCACTCAGTTTTGTGGTTTTGGTCAAGCCGCTAACAGAGTTTTAAAAAGTGATTTCAATATAAAAAAAGGCACTCAGGATTTTCAAAAGCATCAAGGCATTAATGTAACTTAGACCTCAGAGTGTTTTTAACACCTTCGGTGATTTTTATCTGAGCCTTTCATGCAAACTTAAGTTTTCATTCAAGATTAGTCTCCACTTCCTTCAGATTCTTCATTTCATTATGTAATAATTGCATACACTTTCTAGATATCTCTTAAGTTCACAAGGATCTACTAAAAATTGTTTTATTAATATTTATAAACCACAAGTAAAGCTATAAAGCTTTTTTCCTACAATAAGAATTACTCTTTTAGCATTGCATATATGTATTTGTAGGAGGTATTTACTGGATTTAATAATCGGTACTCTGTGGGAAGCCCACAAAAATTAAGGTTTAGCTGACATTCGTTTATCCAGGAAATCCTGATTAGTGAAATCTTACATTAAAAAAATACAGAAAAAGTAATGCAGTTTTGTATTCGCTTTAGGAATAGGCTCTGGGGATCTCTGTTTGGACAATTGGAAATTGAAATTCCCTCCAGGGAATTTCAACCCAGGAATTAGAAACTTTTGCTTCTTTCATTCTCTTTCATGCCTGTAAGCCATCTCTACTCTTCGAAGACTACCAAATAGCTGGCAAGGGGACATCCTTTATTTTCAAATAGCACTTAGCTCTTTACGCAGTTCACTGGCTAATAGTTACAGGTTAATAAGGTAAAAGCGTTCAGCACGCTTTCTGCAGGCGTTCCAGCCGAGACGAATTCCGGAACGCTTCATACCATACGCGAGCACTGCGGTTTGCCAGATAACCAAATCTGGAGCCACTGGCAACTCAGCTGACTTCCCCTTGTTGCAGTTCGCCAGGGTTATAAAAGCTTGCGTGTGTATTCCACCACCGTTTGCGTGTTACGACACATTTTAAATTTAACGTCAGAGTTCACTTTGTGGTCCAGTTCTGTTCACGCCAGCTTCCGGACAGGCGCAGCAGAGCTGCCTTGGGTACACGAGTATCAGTGCCTTCAACAATGACTTCCCTCTCCTGCGGCAAGGATGCTGCCTTGCTCCTTATTGCAAACACATGGACACGGCGCGGTCACTTTTTTAATGCTTTCCTAGTTATCGGCACCACTCCTTTTTGGCAGGAACAAGCAATACACCACAGCAGAACAGCCAGCAGCCATGACCGGTTGCCAAGCCTTCCATGTAGCTAATAAGAATGTAATTTTTGGCTTCAGGCTACAGAAGATCTTAAATCTGCCCCTTCGCATCTTCCCCCTCGCTCTGGTAGGCAGGAAATGCCTTTCCTCTGCCACGTCTATTAGGGAAGGTTTGATGAATGATGAGCCTGTACTATCTTGTGTTTACATCAAAGTGGCAGAATCATATTGACTTGTTATCCTATACCATTTGATGGTAGTCACTGCGGCACTGAATCCCCTATCTTATGCAACCATTTTGAGCTTGACAGGCTGCCTGACAGCAAACTGACACCAGATATTCTGAACGCCTTATTCACTTTCTATAGATTAAAGCAATATAAGCTTATAGATTATATTTCACTATTGGAGATAAATAGTTTGTTAGCAATAATCCATCATATTTCAAACTATGCGGCAACAGGCAGAGAAACTCTTAAAAGATGCTATAATTATAAGGCTGAGTAATTTACTTATTTTAATAGTATGTATTTTAAAGTGCCCTCTGGGAGCAAAAAGATGTTTGTAGAGATAAAGCTGTAGGGAGTAATACATTCATGCCAACACGTGTAGCTGAACCACCAATTTTGTTTTATTAATTTAGTTGCTGGATTTGTTCCTGATATCTACAGCTGTATTATCCCCTCATAGAGGTGGATGAGTGGGCGGAATGAGGTTGATTACAATTGATTTAGTAACCAAAGAGTAATTTTTTCCATTGTTTGTTCAGCACATTACTAAACATGTGGCTTAATTACAGCTGCCTTGTGTTCTTTCCCGTCTGGTATTGCTTATTTTACTGAGACACTGATTTATGCAAAATATTAATTGAAATAGAAAACAGACTTACTATGAGAGCTGACATCCATGAAAACATTAGTTACTCATATTTTGCACAAGCCTATTGGACTTCTCAGGGGAATTGGTGTTTACAGTTTAATTTAGAACAACACAGGCTCCCTCCTTCCAGAAACAGTGGTAGTGCATGTACCGCATCCTGGAGAGAGGGTCAGAACTTTACTTTTTCCAGCAGCTGCAAAGGGAAATCCTCAGAGTTCTTCGGTCAAAGCCTCAAAAATGTGCTGAGGTAGCCGTTCCATTTCAGTGTGATTGCAATAATTGTATGCAAATGACTCATTAAAAGTAATTCAACTTTATATAGCTATAAATAAGCTACTATGCTGTTGTAATGTGTTTCCAGACCATTAAGTAGTATAATAAAGATTCATGGATTCTCTCAATAGGTTAGGTAATCAAAAAACCCACCAACTCTCTGCCT